>ML784488.1:408090-422903 GCA_009831015.1 Picea engelmannii
CAACTCAGCAACCCTCTATTTTATAATGCAATGAAACCCTCTACTGTAATCAAAGGAAACTTCTATATTTCTGTTAATCAATGGCTGAAAAGATAACATCTAAACTTGAAGCTTGAAATGTTAAACCCTCTGTTGTAAGTACACATGATATTTCTGTTCTATGAAATCAATGAGAAAATGGCTGAAAGATAATGTCTATTGTAAATGCAATCTACACAGCTCTGTTTCCATCGAAGGGGGCCCTGCCTTCTTTGTCAACAGACTGTCTCACTCAATGCATATTGAATATAACTAACAACAAACTGGCAATATCAGAAATTGAATTAATGGAACAACTCTTAACTATTTTATTGAAGATGAGAACAATACAGTGCTTGGAGACTTTCATTCCTCTATCTCCTCTATGCTACGTCTATCCTCCTTTTTCCGAGCATAACAACCCCTTTTTTGAACGTTTCATATCCTTTACAATGTATGGCTTTGCGCCCAAGAAGTTACAAAACGGTTTTGAGAGATCATCGGAGGATGAGACATGTTTTGAGACATGTTTTACACAGTCAATCGTTCCACGTTATACATGCACGATTTCAAATGATTGATGCCAGCTATTGAGTTCTCAAACAAACAGTTCCCCCCCTGCATTACACATGCACGGATTTATGATTGCGTTACATATGCACGGATTTATGAAGTGGCAGAGGGCGCCAACAATTCCGTCAAGGAAAGGTCCAGCTATAGAGATTCCTCCTCAAATCGCAGAGTACTCTGTTTAGCTTGTTCAGAGTCAAACTTATCTTGGTTGGAATTTTGCATATTGCCCAATAACCCCAGAAACTGAAGTAAATGATGACCTTAATAATTTGCGTTACATCTTGAATAATATTGTCGAGATCTTTCTACCTGGAAAATTGAGAAGAAAGCATTCCCAAATAAAACACAAACATACCCTGGTTCTCCACTAGCACTACCGGGGATAACAATAACCTCATGTCTTTTTGCAAACCATTTAACAACTTCATTATCATCAGAAGCACCAGTTGGTAACTTTTCTCTAGAGATAAATTACTCCTTGTCTTCCCTTTACAGCATTTGCACCAAGAGGTGATAGTGCATCCAAATTATATCTTTGTTTTTAAACCCTTTCCTTCACCCATTCAGGGCCAAGCTCCAATGAATACGGAGCAAGCTTTTGTCCAATGATTGAAGCACATATTGGGATGTTATCTTGTGCTCCAAGGCTCTCGACTTCAGGAGGATATGCTATATATCTAATTCACCAGCCCATCATACCATAAGCTTTAGAAAAAGAGAATACATTGATAATGTGTGGAGCCTCTACACAAGTATGTTTCAACCCATATAAAATAATCATAAGTATTATCCACTACAAGCCAACACCCTGCATTCTTGCAAAGTTCATCTATTCTCCGCAGAAGAGGATTATTATTGCATTTATGGTTGAATTCTTCGCTCATTTGTGGTTTTGGAAGTACTTCATGATTTATGTATATAATGGAACATATATGTGTAACAGAATATGAATAGCACATAAAGAATGCCATTTGCTTAACAAAAGACTTCAGGAGAGTAAACAATATCTTCAAGAACCAGCAAGAAAATGTTATAAATCCGGAGCCCAACACATTGCATCAATCTATGTATTTTGAAAAGGTCATAAGTTAAGTTGGCTCTATAAAACTAGGGTCCCCCATACTCTAGTGATTGGTTAATCCTTTTGAACATACCTAGAAATAACCAAGAAGTATGCTCTCCATGTATAGAGTTCATTTCCATATGAAGAAATACTATACAAAGTTATGTTAATGTTTCGTGAGATGCGTCTTCGAGTTCAAATAACCAGTTCCTAAGGAAATCATCAATTACTCAAAATCTCAAGTTCTTGGAACTTGCCTACATTGAGACAGGATATTGTACAATTCATGATGTCATGAAGTGTACATTTTATCTTCAAAAGAAAGATTGAGATTTTATATCTCAATAGGATGCTCCTCACAAGTGATATGTGATTGCAAAATTATCCACAATAACAATAAAAAATTCTTAATTGTTAATCTCTTGTCTTTAACTCAAATATAAGTAAATTTACAAAAAAAAATTGTGACTATGTTTAACTATGATTCATTTTCTTTATTTTTCTTTGATAGGAAAGAAAGAAGATGAATATTCCATCAAACAAATAGTTGTAACTGCACAAAAAGGAAAGAGAGGATATAAAGAGTCCAAATTAGAAATGGTTGCAACAAAGATGATTGAAAAAGATTATAAATTTAATTTCTCCTTGAGTGGTAAATTTAATTTCTCCTTGAGCGGTGGGGGGACCGTGTTGGATAACCTAAAATTGGGTCTTGCATATTTTTATCAAGATTGAGGACATATTTGATATTTGTTTTTTTCTTGTACTTATATATGAGGAGCTTTTTCTAAATATTGAATCGCACGAGGAAGCTAATTCATGCTCTGTTCATGCAAATGTGCACTATTGTTGATTGATTTCTTTTGTAGATGTTAGCAATTTGTCATTTCTGTTAATTGGTTCTATATGAAATAATTATGAATGGATTATGCGATTTCACATACCATGGATGATTTTATGATTTTGAAACCAGGTTTATTTTTTGTTTTTCTATATTTTATTTTATTTTTCTCTATTTTTTAGATTAAGGGTGTAAAAAATATTAATGCGAGCTCATGTTCCATGCCTCTCATAACTCCACTTACTCATTGCAATTCCTTCCCACAATGCATGTGGGACAAAACATTAAGCATATATATCAATGGTTGAAAATTAATTAAAGAGGAGATGGATGATTGTTGGATTATCTCACTTCCAAGAGTCATATCTACAGTTTGAGCTGGCCAAATTGAGCAAGAAATGGCTCGTTGGAAATATTCATGTGTGAGGAACATGTTGGAGTAATTATTTTTGTCATATTGATAGAAGAAATTCCCCCAAATTTGAGAAAAGTGGAGGTGAAGTTTTGCTTGGATATTGGCTAATAATTTTTTTGTTGCCCATAAATCAAGTTTTTGATGGCCAAACCAAGAAAGAAAAAGATCATTGGAAAGATCAAGACTTGATGAATAACATGAAATAGTTTTTCTTTCTGAATTTCTTTCTGAATTGACATTAAAATTTTCTTAGATTTTAATTTATTTATATAGTTGTTAATCTCTTGTCTTTTACTCAAATATATTGAATTTATAAAAAAATTGTCATTGTCATTTAGCTATGATTTATTTTATTTTATTCGATTTGATAGGAAGGAGATGAGGTGAAAAATTTTAAACACACAAGAATGAGAGGAGATGAAAAGTGCGAATGAGAAACAATTCTAGTAGCAATGATTGAAAAATATTATAAAAGTAACTTCTCCTTGAGTGTGGGACCTTGGATAACCCAAAATTAGGTCTTGCATATTTTAATCTATTTTGAGGATAGATTTGAAAGCTGTTTTTTTTTTTTTACCTCTATATGAGGAATTTTTCTAAAGATTGAATATATTGGGAAGCTAATTCATAGTATGTTCATGCAATTTTTCACTATTGTTGATTGATTGTTTTCTACAGATGTTATCAATTTGTCATTTATGTTAATTTGTTCTATAGAAAAATAATTATGAATGAATTATAACTCAATTGTGGCCAATCTACTAGCCAATCTATGATGGATTTGACTTTTTCAGGGTCAATTGAGATCCCTTCTCTTGAAATTACATGTTCTAAACGCTGCACTTTTTCCTGATAAAATTCACATTTACTGATTTTGCATACAATTGATGTTCTCTTAATTCTTGCAGAACCAATATTAAGTGTTCTTCATGTTCTTTGGTCTTGGAATAAATTAAGATGTCATCTATGAAAAAAATCACAAACTTATCCAAATACTTCCTTAACACATTGTTCATTAGACACATAAATGTTGCAGGTGCATTAGTTAGACCAAAGGATACCAGTATGAATTCATAGTGTATGTACCTAGTTATAAAAAAAGTTTTATGGATGTCTTCATCTTTAATCCTAACTTAATGGTATCCTAACTTTAGGTCTATCTTTGAAAATATTTTATCCTCTCCAACTTGGTCAAATAAGTCATCAATAGAGGGTAAATGATACTTATTCTTGATGGTCATTTTATTTAGTTTCATGTAATGAATACACAATCTAAAATTTTCATCCTTCTTTTTAACAAACAGGATTGGTGCTCCCCATGGAAACTCATTTTCTCTAATGTATTGTTTATCCTTTAATTCTTGAAGTTGCATTTTTAATTCAGTCAAATCAGGAACACTCATTTTGTAAGGTGCTTTAGATATCATTGTAGATCTAGAAATTAAATCTATTGTAAATTATATATCCCTTCTAAGAGGTACTCCTGGAATTTCTTTTGGAAAGGAAATACATCATGAAACTCACGCAATATAGAATCATCAATCAACAAATTTTTAACCCCTTTTTATTTGTTTTCATTTATATGTACAACCCTTACTTGCATTTTGTTCCATCTGTAAAGCAAAAATATGCCTTACACACACACCATGAGGTATTCATTTAATGGATTTGCCTTATCAAGTTCATCTAAAGACACACCATGAGGTATTCATAAAAATGATGTCGAATTTATGGTGGATTTGAAGTGGTGGTATAATCTAACAGGGACCGCTTTATGGGAAAAGAAACTGTTCGCATCACCAACGTCTAAATCGCGGAAGACTTGCACAATTAGTTCAAAGACAAATTTGGAGGGAATCCAAATCCCATGAGAGGCTCATGGAGTTCTATTGATGAACATGTTCTCCATTGTATGCACCAGGTTGATTTGATAATTATTGATCATATTGCTTCCTTTCACATGGACGTGACCCCTCCATCACAAATTTAGAAATAAATCTGATATAGATCTTATGTTCTCTAACAACATCCATTTATTACTTGCAATAAATGGATAGAAGACACATGGATTAGTCTAGAATATTAGATGAAGGCACTAAAGATTCAAAAAGTTTATCATCATTTGAAGAGAACCAAGCTAGTTTCATTGATATGACACCGATTGTCTGGACTTCAGAAAAAGAAGTTACAGGTTTGGGGATGCCTGTGAATTTTCTCACGAGGTATTCAAATGATTTGGCTACGTTTGGACCACTACCCAAATGATCCTCGTTCCACCGTGCAATGGTTGGTTGCTTTGAAAATAGAAAATGAAGAGGGAGTTCACCATAAAAGGGAGGAATTAAATGTAGGTTGATTAAACCTACAAAAGGCGTGGCAAAGACCTTCGTTATTCTTAATGCAATCCTTCCCACTTACGAGCAAGTTGTTTCTACATTGGAGGCAGTTGGTGCAACATGGGTTCATCTAGATGAACCATCTCTTATAATGGATCTTGAGCCTCATTAGTTGGAGACCTTTTGTACACTAGTGAGGTGCTTTCCTCATTGTACCAAAGTAGATTTTTTTTTTCTTCCATATTGTTCCATGTATTAAAAGGGTCGAGAGTTAAAAATGTTCATATTATGGATCGAACCAGCGACTCATTTCATAGTAGTAAAGTGCCTTTGCCAATATACTATGGTTTTATATGTTGTATTGTAATAGTTCTGATTTCCTTTTGTATTGTTATTCTTAAATGATGCATTTTGTAATAAGGGGTAATTATCCACTCTTAAAGATTTTGAGAGTGAGAGAGTCCTTTCATGGATGTCTAAGCCTCTTTGGAAACATTGAAGGAAACGATTGAAATGTTTGTCTTGATATCAGCTGGACTGCATATTGACGTAAATTTTCAAGTAACGACATCCTCATTCTGAAAGACAAAGGTGAAGGGGAAGAAGGGTGCAGATTTTCAGAGACATTTGTTATGAAGATTGAGCAGTGGAGTGTAATACTCTTCCTAGAATCCGCTTGCAGATATTCAAGTTACATTTTCTCTCTCTACTTTTGGAGGACCAAAAGTGAATTTTGTGGGGATATATGATCCAAGAGGATGTCCACATAGGGAATTATTACTTTTCACACCATGGAGAAAATCATGAAAATTTTGATTGATGATAGGTGACAATGAATGATTTATTTAAATTGTAAAAATGATTAATAATTTAAATGAGTGTGAGAAGCTCATGTAGTATTCATTCAAATTGGAAAAATGAGTAATACTTGAAGTGAGTGGAATTACTCATGTATTTTTCATTTTATTTGTAAAAAGGGAAATTAGCTATGTGAGAATCTGCCTCACAAATTAGTTTCCCATTTCAAGGGGAAGTTGAGAGTCTCATGAGTTGTTTTGAGATTCTTCTTCATTATATCATAAGTAGTTTCCTAGTCTCAAGAGGAGGTTAAGAGTCTCATATTTTGGTTTGAGATTCTTTCTCATTTTGTCCTTTGAGTTGTTATTAGATCCTAAAATTGTGGATCTTGTCTCCTTGAATTATGGAGCTAAGGAAAATATTTAAACTCCTTGTTGGGAGAGATTTGGGGAGGCCCTTTGAGGAGAAGAAGCAGGAAATCATGTTTGTAGTTTGAAAACCCCTTCGTTGGGAGAGTTGAGCCCCTTTATTTGGAGAATTTTTCCCTACATTGGGAGATCCTTTAAGCCCCTTCAATGGGAGAATTGTGCCTCGCATTGGGAGAGCCTTTAAGCCCCACATTAAGAGAAGTTTGTATCCCTTTTTGTAAAGGAGAATCAACCCCTATTTTGGAGAAGCAATAATAAATGGTTCATTGTGGTAGTGGGCCCAGAGACGTAGCCAGGACATTTGGTGAACTATGTTAACATATGTGTGTCAAATTATATGTTTGATTTTTTATTGCATGCTCGCTTAATTAAGTAGATATTTAATTACACATATGCACATAATTATGACAAATTTTCTCATGTTCATATGCAATGATTAGAAATTACTTGTTCATGTTCATATGTAATTAATCGTCAGTAATTAATCATCATCGTAGATTTTGTTGAGAAATTTATCACATAAATTCTAGAATCGGTTACAAACTCGACTGTAGTAATAATTTATTTTGTACATGTTATTTTTTCTCTTTGAGGAAATGGTCTGAAAAAGTCAATGGCCCAAATTTCAAATGGTAAGCTCGAATTTATCAAATGTAGGGGAATTTCATTTTTCGATAAGGGTTGACCCATTCTTTGGAAGTTGTTGCATTTTTTCACTTGTTCTCAACAATCTTTGTGTAGGATTGGCCACCAAAGACCCACGTGAAGTATTTTTCATGTTGTCGTGTCATCTTGAAAGTGCCCTTCGGCCGGTCCTGCATGTGCTTCTTTGATTATGCTTACTCGTTCATGTTCTAAAGTGCATCTCCTCAAGACATCATCGGGTCCTAGTTTATATATATATCCATTCATGATAGTGAATGGTGTTGCCTTTAGAGCTAGAACCTTCTTTTTATTTGCAGGGAGATCTTCATGTGCTTTCCCCTTTTCTAATTTATTTTTTATTTCCTCAAGATATTTCGGGGATGCTTCAATGCAAAACAAATTGGCATTTAGTAGATCATATTCTATACCAGTTGGTTCCTCCCCCATTTCTAGTCAGGACAAGTGGTTGGGTTGTACATTCTTTTTATCTGGTCGGATTATTACATCGAATTCAAATTGTTGAAATAGCAACAACCAAAGACAGATTTTCCCTTGATGCATTGGGTTTTTAACTAGATACTTCAGAGCTTGGTGATCTATAAAAAATATAAACGGGTTCGCGAGTAAGTAGTGTCTGAATTTCTGCAATGCAAAGATCATCGACGGGGTTTCTCTTTCTGTAGTCGAATAGTTTCGTTATGTTTTATTTACTTCCAACTGGCATAAACATTAGAATGGTCAATTGTGTCATCATATGGTTTTGTGGGAACTAATCCTAGAACAACATTTGATGCATCAACATGTACATGAAATCTTCTCGATCAGTCAGGGAATTTAAGTATGGGAACTTCAACCAATTTTTTCTTTAATAATTCAAATGATTCTTGGAAGTCTTCGCTCCATATGTATTCGAATTCTGTTTGGAGTAATTCACCCATGGGAAAAGTAATGTCTAAATAATGTCGTATGAACTTCCTATAATACCCAGTATACCCAAGGAAGAATTTTATCTACTTTTGATTGACAGGTGGTTTTAATTCGAGGATAATTTTGATTTTCTCCATGTTGACCTTCACATCATCCTTGCATACGACATGTCCTAAAATGATGCCAATTAGGGTAGCGAATATACATTTCTTAATATTCAGGGACAATTGAAATTGCTTTTTATAGACAAATTTGTTTATGTGGACACAAACCAATCTCCCTAGTTTGGGAACCCAAAAATAGAACAAAACAACACAGCACATGTTTCTTTCCTTAGATTCATGTAATTGAAATATTAACAAGTAAGGATTAGACTCTTACTTTTTTATTGAAGTTCATCCTCGCTATTTGTAGCTCCCAACTTGATCCAAAATCTTTGAGATGAAAAATTGTATAAGGACACAAGCTAACCAAAAAAAGCAATAATAATATTTCGACAAATCTATACAAATGACCAAGGAGAAATGTAATAAAGACAATTAACAATATTTATAGGAAAGAGAATATGTTACTGTATTGATAATAGTGGAATATTTACAACCAGTGCCTTGGTTTTTGAAACTCCTTCCAACAAGTTCATTTCTCCAATACCCATAATGCACCCATGAGATCCATCACCATCAACTGACTACTTTAGCCTAGATTGAATCTCTCAAGGCCAAAGGATTACTAACAATATTCTAATCACAAACCAGAAGCGAAAAGCTATCAATCATTATTCTTCATTAACTATTAACCTCTCATCATGAGGGAAACCTCCTTTTATAGATTGAAAAGGAAAGGGTTGAGGAGGTTAGGATGATGGGTTAGTATCTCCCCAAATCAGGAGTACATGTGATATCGAAACCGATCGGAGGACACCTCATCTTCGAAGCTTCTCTTCTAGAATCTTCTCAAAACTCATCTTTTTCTCCTCTTTTAGATAATGTCGCACCCTGTGAACCAACAACCTGAGACACTATTGCACCCTGTAATGGTGCAACATGAGACACTTAAGGGTGTCGTATGCTACAGAAGAGAAACATGCGACACTCTCTTGAATTAGGGCTTTAAAAACCACTTTTACATGATTTCCTTCTCTTAAAGAAAGGTTCTTCTTCAACAATCATGGATTTTATGCTTTGGATGATAGAAGATAAGTGAACATCGTTAGTTGCGACAACATATTGTGTAACATTGTCTGCATCTTTCAAGAATTAATCAGAGCCATTGTATGTGATTTTTAAATAAGCTATATATGGTCCGTTCGTCGAAGTAGACAACCATCGTCTTGTAAATATATTCTTGAAAGGCCTTCACCACTATCCTTGAAAATATTACAGGTGCATTCTTTATCCCAAATGGAATTACCCTATAATCAAAGGAGTCGAATTCAAATACAAAAGTCGTCTTTGGTTGGTCTTCTTTAGCTAGGGGTATTTGGTTGTACCCTGAGAACTCATCTGTAAATGAGTAGCATTCATGTCCCCATGACCTCATTAATTATTTCATCTGTGAATGGAGTGGGGAACAAATCTGTTAATGTAAATTTACTGATTCCTCTAAAGTCGACACAAATTCTTACCTTTTTATGGTCATGCTTCTTTGGCTAGACCACCATGGGGCTTTCCCATTCTGATTTGTTGATCGGGTATATGAAGCATGTTGTTAACATTCCATCGATTTATTAATGTACCATTGACTTGTATTTATGTGCTATTTTATAGGGTCACTTTTTAATTGGGTTTTCCCCAAGGATGAGGTAGATTTTCATCTCCCCCATATCTTGTACAAGCCCTTTTAAGTCTTTATAGTCCCGAGCAAACATATCTTGGTACTCCTTCAATAGGTTGACAATATTAGTTCTCTTTTTTTCTTCTTTTTTTCAGTAGTCACCTACTCATGCCATCTTAGTTTGATCATCATTTGATATATTAAATTATTTTATCTTTATCTTGGCATTCATCCATTCTGGTGGTTTTTCCTTGTCAAGGTGTCGTTCCCCCTCTTCAACTTTAGTGAATTTTTATAGGAAGTTGAGTTGTTATGGATCCTCCTTCTATTCCTTGGATACTTTTAATACTGACTTAACATGATTTTGCATGGATGGGTGATTATTTCTCCATTGAAAACTTTGGCCAAAAAAACTTGTGTTTTCCTTGTCGATTCATTGAGTAGTTATATTTTCATTAGTTTCTGTAGAAACAAAATGATATGTTGATGTCAATGCCATGTCGATCATCATTTTCCCCTTTTTTTTCTGCATGTCCGGTGTCGGTTTTTCAAGAAAAAAAAATAATTGACGGGTTGCTTCTCTTAAGTGTTCTTCCTCTAGAGTGAATTCAAAATCTTTGATAAATTTCTCTGATGTCAGACCAATTGAGTGTATGACCATGGGCTTCTTCAATTTTGAACCAATTGTTTGGTATTTAATCCAGCATATTTGGGAACATGTGTGGCCATACCCTTTCATCCTTGTAGCCTATTCTACGTTATTCATTTTCACGGCAGTGGATATGTTCGACTGGGTTGTATCTGATCTTGAAAAGGGGAATGTCAGTTGTTTTAGCGAGCTTCGTTTCTCCTAAACGTTCTATAAAATAGGTCGACACAATTGTCAATGTTTGTATTCTTGGGGAATGCATTTCCCACCATCTTGCAGCTTGGCATGTGAAGGTTTCCACTAGTCTTTGGGTTCTACCTTGTTCTCCTACACATTTAGAAACTTCTTCAACATGTGTCGATGGTGTGTTTTGTTCGTTGTAGCCTAATGGATTTTTGGTTGCATTGTTGGTCGAGATTAAAGTGGGAGTTTGTAGGAGCCTTTTTTCATATACTATGGGTATTTATTGAATTGAAAAACATGTTCTTGGGCATTTAATTGGAATGGATTCAATGGTCCAATAATATTTTGAGTGTGCTTCATAATTTGCTCTCTGTCAATTATATAGAGTTGAGTCAGAGTTGTGTCCAACCAAAAGGGGAGATTCTGCTGAGATTTCTCCTTGCACATTTTGTTCAACAAAATCTCTTTGATTATTGATTATTTGGTACAAACATCGAGATTCTTTATCTTTGTCCCATGATTCCATCCAAGGTTTCCCTTATTTAGGGTTCAGGGGGATTATTTTTTTTCTTCCACTACCTTTTAACTTAATTTTGTTTTTTTTGAGGTAAATATTGACTTTCATTCATCTTCCCCATGGCCAACCGATAAGTGCTATATATGCAAGAATTCCTTTGACTCATTCGATTACCGTCGGGATACCCATAATTTTTGTTTCCACATTTCTCAGTATGTCGATAGGTTCTATTAATATTTGATCAAAAGGTTTGAGGTAGTTTAATTTCATAGTCAATGAAGGTTGACCCAACCGTATCCATGTCTCTCGAGGAAATATATTCACTTATGATATGAAATTGACAACCACATGCTCAATCATTTCCCCGTGGATTTCCAAATCGAACTTTGGGTCATAATATTTATATTTATAAGATAGTTGTCTGACATCTTTGGAAGGTCTTTGTCCTTATTTATATTCTCATAGGATGTTAAGAAAGTCTAGCAGTCGACCTATAGAGTGTTGTTCTTTTAAAAGTTGGAGGAATTATTGTACTATACTTTCAGTTTGTTTACCTTGATTTTATTTATTAGTATTTTTGAAGAACTTGAGTGCTTCCCTCATGATTTTCTCTTCTTTTTCAAGATTTGGGAATGGACTAGGATTCCTAGTTTGTCAATTTTGTGAGGGAGATATATTGATATCTCATCCTGTTCCAAAATATTCTGACAACATGTAGGTTATTTGAATTTAATATTTCTTGTTTCGGGACACTGTGGAGTAAGTTCATAGTCTTTTTGTTCATTATTTTTTCAAGTACTATTGGGCAATCCTCAAGTGAGTGATATCCCACATCGTATATGTTGCAAAATTTTAGGTCAACTCGGTCCTTTATTGGGAATTCAGGGATAATGTTGTCTTATTTCCAAAAATTGAAACAATAAGGTCAACCTTGGCCTCAAACTCGGCCCTGACCCTGTAAACCTCCTCTCCCATGACCACCTCGACCTCGACCATATATAGTAATTGTTTCTTCTTCTGTAGTCATTATTCTGGTTGGTTGCTTATGTATGATACACTGTGTGCGCATTTGTCCTATTCCATGTGTTTAATCGACACTCAGATGTTATATGGCTATGATATTCACAAATATGACACCACTTGGTGTTTTTCAAGTTATGTGGGAAATATTGCACTCAATGGTCGGTCAAGGTCTCACATATATTGTAGTATGTTTCATCTTGTACTCGTTGTGCATCTGTTACTCTTGTTACTTCATCATTGAGGTTGTAGGTGTCTTTTGTGTGGCCGTATTCACAACATACAGTGTGCCACATTCCGTTTCTTCTTAAGATTCTACTATAGTTGTTCTAGTTTGTCCTCTAATTTTTTTTCGATCATTGACGGGGTCAATATGTCATCGTCGTCTGATTCGATGCGTTGTGATTTCTGTAGGGTATCTTCACGGGTGATTATCTCACAGAAGCGTAGTGGAATTCTAAGTCGCTAGAGTAATATAGCTACATACCATCAAACTAGTAATTTTTTATCAATGGTCAATGAGATTTGGCTGAGGAGGTATTTAAATCTTTTGTCATATTCATGAATTGACTCTCCCGATTTTTGCTTTATCTCTTTAATTTTTTGTGCAGCGATATGTGTAACATCTTGATCTTTGAATAATGATAAGAAATTGTTTTTTATATCTTCTTTAGATTGATTCTGGTTCTTTGTATAATTCATGAACCATGTAAGAGTGCGGCATTGAAGGTATGCAACAAATTGTGCCATTTTCTTATCTTCGTTTGTGATGTCTGCTACATCCCAAAATTTCTCACATACGAACCAATGTATTTTTGGGTCCTCATCTCCTTCATAGATGGGGATATTATTTGTTGGCAAACATTTAACAGACGACGAATGGCATGAGTACAAGAATAATGTACAGAGGATTGTTGGCGTGTTTTACAGGCAGCATATACTTGTCAATGATGGCAAGTACTAGTGATGATGGCTTGAGAATCATTTATGTTCGTGTCTTACATGTAGCATATACTTGTCATTGATGGCAAGTACAGTAGTGATGATTGCTTGAGAAGCATTTCTGTTCGTTGGATCTCCTTCAAATTCCCGAAAGAACAAGGGCTGTCAGATTTGAATGAAGACAGGAAAAGCGCTCAAGAGGAATAGAAAACAAGGCAACAAGAATGTCAAAATCACGATATGCGAAATGGTGATTCAATCACAGCCATTAAATCAAGCTTGGATCTGGACCATTGATGTAACTCCATATCAGAGTTTCGGGGATCGCGACATCAAGAGGAATAGAAAACAAGGCAACAAGAATGTTGAAATGGCGATATGCGAAATGGCGATTCAATCACAGCCGTTGAATCAAGATAAGATCCAGACCATTGATTTAACTCCATATCGGAGTTTCGAGGATCGCGTGTTGGATATATCAAAGAAACAATGCAACAGGAACCCCGATTTCGCGATATGCGAATTTATGATTTAATCGCAGCCGTTGAATAGAGATCAGATCTAAACCGTTGACATAACTCCATATCGGAGTTTCGTGAATCGCGACATGGAGAGGCAAAGACCCCAATGCGACAAGAATGCCGAAATCGTGAAATTGTGATTCAATCGTAGCCGTTGAATCAAGATTGGATCTGGACCATGGAATCATAGGACATGTGGCAAGTGATCAAAATTTCGTTGACTTGGGGTCAACGGAGCATAGTGTCGAAAATCACGAAATGAGAAATCACGAAATCGCTTTTTACATAGGCGCTTGGTTATGACCATAGTCATATTGGGAAAGGAGCTAGTGCAGAAAAAGTTCTGCATCGGAACTTCGGAGATTGGGATTTGGAAGTGACAAGAACAATGAACATCAGGAATGTCGAAATTGCGATATGCGAAATCGTGGAATGATCTGAACCGTTAGATCAAATGTTCATCGGAGGGTTACTGTTATCTTTCAGAGTTAACTCCCCAGTTACAAATCTATTAGCAAAACGTACTCATGATTGCAAATCAGTTAGTGTTTCAGTTGGTGTTTCAGTTGCTTAGACGGTTGTCGTCTTTTTTCCTAAGGAGTTGGGAAGTTGAACTGTCGTGTTGGTGTGTATAAAAGAAGATGAGACAGACTGTGTCCGGTTGGTTGTTCTGTATGAGAAAAGAATGAAACTGTAAGAAAAAGAAAATGAGAGAATGCACAGGAGGAGATTGAGCATATGTGCAGTGTGAGATGAAACGCATAAAAGAATAACAGAACGAGTTGAAGAAGAGAAGAATGAGAGAACGAGTTGATGCAGAGCATACCTGCTGAACAGACAGATGAAGAGAAGAGCAGCAAAACAGTGTGTAGAAGACCATATTTACAGAATAAAGAAAGATTGGTAAGAACTGATTTACCTGTAAATTTGACTATTTATTTATTCACACATATTCTAGGGAGGTTGGGAGGTTCTCGGGAGGACTGTTGTCCTTAGAGGTTCAAGTGGAAGCTTGAACACAGGAAGTTGTAGCTTCCATCTGGTTGCATCCAGAGAAACCAGGGTGGCAGGGTGGTGCAAGGGAGAACAAGTGTTCTCTGTTATACAAGTTGGAGCCTGTGTAACTAGAAGTTGGTGCTTCCATCCAGTTGGTGCTGGAACATA
>ML784488.1:423187-439016 GCA_009831015.1 Picea engelmannii
ATGAAGGGACTTCAACCTCTAAGCCCCCTCTGTTTGATGGAACAAATTTTGCCTTCTGGAAGATTAGAATGAGAACATATTTAATGGCCTTGGGTGTTGATGTTTGGGATGTAGTAGAGACTGGATATACAAAGCCTGTTGTGTTAGCCTCCAAGGATGATAAGTTAGAGTTCGGTTTTAATGCTAAGGGGATGAATGCTATCTTGAATGGACTGGCTGAAGCTGAGTTTGTAAAGGTGATGCATCTTGATACTGCCAAAGCAATGTGGGATAAACTTATTAACAATTATGAAGGAAATGAGAAAGTAAAAGATGCCAAACTTCAAACATACATATTGAAATTTGAACAACTAAAGATGAATGAAGATGAAACAATTAGCAAGTATTTTTTAAGAGTTGAAGAACTTGTAAATGCCATGAAGGGTCTTGGTGAGAAATTTGATGATTCACTCTTAATTCAGAAGATTTTAAGATCTTTGCCTGATAAATTTAATCCAAAAGTCTCTGCAATAGAAGAATTAAATGATCTTAAAACTCTATCCATTGATCAACTTCTATGGACTCTAACTGCATATGAAATGAGAATTAACAAAGATAAATCCAGTACTAGAGAAGCATCTTTTAAAACAGACAAGAATTCTGATTCAGAATTAGATGATATTGAGGCAAAATTTGTGAGAAGGTTAAAGACAAGATCAGGAAAATATCAAGGGAAGTTGCCCTTCAAATGTTTTAACTATGGTAAGATAGGTCATTTTGCATCTAAGTGTCCCCATCAGAAAAAGGACCAGAACTCTGATGATGAAAAGAAGTACAAATACAAGAAATATAATAAGAAGAAAAGTTTGGTTGCAAATAATTACAATTTCTCAGAAGACACTGACAGTGACTCATCCTGTGAAAATAAGGCAAATGACTTCATGCTTATGGCCAAGGAGGATTATGATAATAAAATCACAGGCAGTGATGATAATGATGAAAAATTTGTGGTTGATTTGGAAGGAGAACTGATCAGTGCACTGGAAGAAATTGATAGACTCATAACTAAGAACAGAAAGCAAAAACAATTGTTGACACAGTTCGAGAAAGACAGTAAAAAACCTAATGAAAACTTTGCTCTGCTGAAAGTGGAATTAGAAGAGGCAAATAAAATAGAAGACATATTGAAACAACAATTGTTAGAGAAGAAAGTTAGATGTGAAGCCTTAGAAGAAGAGATAGTAAAAACTAGAAAAGAAATGGAGAAATTTAAAGGACTGTATCATCAAAATATGCCAAGTATTAAAGCCTCAGAAGAATTAACTTCCATTCTAAATCAGCAAAGAAATTCAAAGTTGAAAGATGGATTGGGATATGAAGAAGGATCAAGTAGTGATCATCCAAGTAATACAAAATCTATCAAGTTTGTCAAATCCTCAAACAATGACAACAGTCACTCTACAGAAACAAAGAAGGAAAATCAGTCACCAAGAAGAAATGAAAGAAAAGGCCCCAAAACCGAATTTGTAGGCCAAAAGGATTATTGGCATGATAGAAGTCACCTCCTCAAACAAGACATATTTTTCAAGGTACAAAGATTTTTTCTATGGTTATTGTTTTCTCTGCTCTAATTTTGGTCACAAAGCTATAAACTGTTCTTTAAGATTCAGATATGAACAATCAAGATATTCAATGAATAACTATCTTCCACAACAAAGATTGAGACAGCCAAACAACAAACAAACACAGATTATAAATCATGTGATGACTGGGAGAAGGACACAAGTGAAACACAACAACAGATATGTGCATAACAATCGCTATGATCTATTATTCAATGAACCAGAATGCTACAACTGTCATAATTATGGTCATAAAGCTGCAGAATGTCGCTTAAGAAAATACAATTCAGATTTGATCCCCACTATTGAAAATGTCAAAGTTTGGAAGAAGAAAGTAGATGACAAATGTGGACTAGTGCTATCAGCCCAAAAGAAAAAGAATCCCTGGTATATTGACAGTGGATGCTCCAAACAAATGACTGGAGACAGAAGTAAGTTTCTAACTCTAAGTGATAGCAAATCAGAGAATGTAACTTTTGGAAATGATGCACCAGGAAAGGTAAAAGGTAAAGGAATTGTAAGTTTGAGTAACGGAAAAAGAAAAGCTCAAGATGTGTTGTATGTAGAAGATTTGAAACATAATTTGCTTAGTGTCAGTGAAGTCTGTGACCGAGGGTGTGAAGTTGTTTTTACCTCTAAAGACTGTAGAATAAAAAATGTGGATTCAGGTCAGCTAGTTGCAAAAGGTATAAGAACATAAAATAATGTTTATGTTTTAAAAGAAGAAGAAGAAGAATGCCACTTAAGCAAATATGATGAGAGTTGGCTGTGGCATAGGAGACCTGGTCACCTAAATTTTCATCACATAATCAAACTCAGAAACAATGGGGCAGTAAAAGATCTTCCGAAGATATCAAAGCCATATGACTCTGTTTGTAAATCCTGTTAGAAAGGAAAGCTTACTCGCACTCAGTTCAAATCTAAAAACTTTCCTTCAATAGAAAAACCTCTCCAGTTAGTACATATGGATCTATGTGGACCATCAAGGAAGGAAGGTACAGGAAAATAAAATTACTTTATGTTGATTATTGATGATTATTCTAGACTAACTTGGGTTTCCTTCTTGAAAGAAAAATCTGAAGCATTTGAAAAATTCAAAGTGTTTAAGGCTCTGACTGAGAATCAAACAGGAAAAATATTAAAGGTAGTAAGGTCTGATAGAGGAGGAGAGTTCAGTTCAGGGAACTTCAAATAATTCTGTGATAAGCATGGGATCAAAAGAGAGTACACAATTCCAAGGACTCCACAACAAAATGGAGTTGTTGAGAGACAGAATAGGTCACTACAGCAAATGGCAAGATCAATGATGAATGAAAGGAACATACCTCAGACATATTGGGTGGAAGCAATACATACATCTATTCATATTCTTAACAAAGCTCATATCAGACCACACAGTGACAAGACCCCTTATGAACTTTGGTTTGGTAGACCTGCCTCAATCAAGCATTTTAAAGTTTTCGGGAGTAAATGTTATATCAAGAACAATGATGAAACTATTGGCAAATATGATGACCGAGCTGATGAAGGTATCTTCTTGGGTTGTGCTACAAATAGTAAAGGGTACAGATGCTACAATAAGAGACTGCACAAGCTAGTTGATTGTATCGATATAAAAGTTGATGAAGAAATCCCAGTCAGAAATGTAAGCAATGCTGAACCAAGAACAAAAGATACAGTTGAAGATGAAGATGAATAGGTCCAAGGATCAGAAAAAGAAGAGTCCAGATCATATGAAGATATGAATATTCAGACTGACACAGATAAGAAGAAAGAAGCAAAATCACCTCTCATAATTATTAGAAAGAATCATCCTGAAAATCAGATAATTGGAGATATAAATGAAGGAGTTCAGGCAAGAAGGAAATTGATTAAAGATTCAGAACAATCTCATGTTGCCTTTTTGTCTATGATTGAACCTAAAAATTTTGAGGAAGCTAGCCAGGAAGATAATTGGGTTAGAGAAATGAATGAAGAGCTTGATCAGATTGAGAAGAATAATACTTGGGAGCTTGTCCCTAGACCTGAAGATAAGAACGTAATAGGTTCCAAATGGGTGTTCAAGAATAAAATGAATGAAAAAGGACAAGTTGTTAGAAATAAAGCTAGATTGGTCTGTAAGGGATATGCACAAGTGGAAGGTCAGAACTATGATGAAACTTTTGCACCAATGGAAAGATTGGAAGCTATCAGAATATTTCTTGCTTATTCATGTCATAAGAACTTCAAAGTTTATCATATGGATGTTAAGTCAACATTTCTTAATGGAGATCTAGAGGAAGAAGTATATATGGAGAAACCTAAAGGATTCTCTTTGACAGATAATCCTAATTATGTATGTAAGCTGAAGAAGGCCTTATATGGACTAAAACAAGCACCACGAGCTTGGTATTATAGACTGGACAAATTTCTACAAGAAAAAGGGTTCAAGAAAGGTACTGTTGACAGTAACCTTTACATTAATTCTGAAGGTGATAATTTACTAGTTGTTTTGGTTTATGTAGATGATATTATTTTTGGTTGTACTAATGAATCATCTGTCCAGTGGTTTGTTAATTCTATGCAAACAGAATTTGAAATGTCCATGATAGGAGAACTGTCATACTTTCTTGGCCTACAAGTAAAACAAAGTTCTGAAGGAATTTTTATTTCTCAAGAAAAATATTTGAAAGAAACATTGAAGAAGTTCCAGATGGAAGATTCCTCTACAGTTAGCACACCTATGGTGGTTGGTTGTAAGTTGAGTAAAGATGTTATATCACCAGATGTTGATCAAAGGACATATTGCTCAATGATAGGTAGTCTTCTGTACATGACAACATCCCGTCCTGATATAATGCAAGTTGTTGGAATGGTAGGTCGTTTTCAGTCTGCTCCTAAACAAAGTCATTTGGTAGATGTCAAAAGGATACTTAAATACTTGAAGGGAACAATGACTTATGGTCTGTGGTATCCTAGAAATCAGAATTTTCAGTTAACTACTTATTCAGATGCAGACTGGACAAACTGTTTTGATGAGAGAAAAAGCACCAGTGGAGGATCATTTTTTCTGGGTGACTCATTAGTTGCATGGCTTAGTAAAAAGAAAGGATCCATTTCATTATCCACTACAGAGGTAGAATACATTGTTGTTGCTACTTGCTGCACACAAATTTTATGGATGATACAAACTCTTGCAGATCTGAAGGTAAATTACACTGATCCCATTCCAATTCATTGTGATAACACCAGTGCCATTAGTGTCTCCAAGAATCCTATTCTCCATTCCAAGATTAATCATATTCCAATCAAGTACCATTTTCTGAGAGAACAAGTTACAAACAGAATTGTTCAACTGAATTATATACCTTCTACAGAACAAATTGTTGATATCTTTACTAAACCATTAGCAGCAACCCCTTTTGGATATCTTCGACAAAAGTTGGGGGTTATAATCTCTTGTGTCTAATTTGTTCACCTGGTCAGGGGGAGTACTTATTGAATATCTGGTATATTTTCAAAATTCTTATAGTTGATAGGGGGAGTATGTTTTGCAACTGATCGGGAGAAGAATGTTTCTTCTTTAACATTGATGTCAAAGGGGGAGAAAAGAGTTTGGGAGATTGTCGAGTTCGAACGCATGTGGGTGCTTGTATTGCCATCAATGCCAAAGGGGGAGATTGTTGGCAAACATTTAACAGACAACGAATGGCATGAGTATAGGAATAATGTACAGAGGATTGTTGGCATGTTTTACAGGAAGCATATACTTGTCATTGATGGCAAGTACAGTAGTGATGATGGCTTGAGAAGCATTTATGTTCATGTCTTATAGGCAGCATATACTTGTCATTGATGGAAAGTACAGTAGTGATGATCGCTTGAGAAGCATTTCTGTTCGTTGGATCTCCTTCAAATTCTCGAAAGAACAAGGGCCATCAGATCTGAATGAATATAGGAAAAGCGCTCAAGAGGAATAGAAAACAAGGCAACAAGAATGTCGAAATCACGATATGCGAAATGGTGATTCAATCACAGCTGTTAAATCAAGATTGGATCTGGACCGTTGATGTAACTCCATATCAGAGTTTCGGGGATCGCGACATCAAGAGGAATAGAAAACAAGGCAACAAGAATGTCGAAATAGCGATATGCGAAATGGAGATTCAATCACAGTCGTTGAATCAAGCTAAGATCTGGACCATTGATTTAACTCCATATCGGAGTTTCGAGGATCGCGTGTTGGATATATCAAAGAAACAATGAAATAGGAACCCTGATTTCGCGATATGCAAATTTACGTTTTAATCGCAGCCGTTGAATAGAGATCAAATCTAAACCATTGACATCACTCCATATCGGAGTTTCGCGAATCGCGACATGGAGAGGCAAAGAACCCAATGCGACAAGAATGTCGAAATTGCAAAATTGCGATTCAATCGTAGCCATTGAATCAAGATCGGATCTAGACCATGGAATCATAGGACATGTGGCAAGTGATCAAAATTTCGTTGACTTGGGGTCAACGAAGCATAGTGTCGAAAATCACGAAACGAGAAATCGTGAAAGCGCTTTTTACATAGGCACTTGGTTATGACCATAGTCATATTGGGAAAGGAGCTAGTGCAGAAAAAGTTCTTCATCGGAACTTCGGAGATCGGGATTTGGAAGTGACAAGAACAATGAACATCAGGAATTTCGAAATCGCGATATGCAAAATCGCGGAATGATCTGAACTGTCAGATCAAATGTTCATCGGAGGGTTACTGTTATCTCTCAGAGTTAACTCCCTAGTTACGAATCTGTTAGCAAAATGTACTCATGATTGCAAATCAGTTAGTGTTTCAATTGGTGTTTCAATTGCTTAGACAATTGTCATCTTTTTGCCTAAGGAGTTGGGAAGTTGAACTTTCGTGTTGGTGTGTATAAAAGAAGATGAGACAGACTGTATCTGGTTGGCTGTTCTGTATGAGAAAAGAATGAAACTGTAAGAAAAAGAAAATGAGAGAATGTGCAGGGGGAGATTGAGCATATGTGCAGTGTGAGATGAAACGCAGAAAAGAATAACAGAACAAGTTGAAGAAGAGAAGAATGAGAGAACGAGTTGATGCAGAGCATACCTGCTGAACAGACAGAGGAAGAGAAGAGAAGTAGAACAGTGTGTAGAAGACCAGATTTACAGAACAAAGAAAGATTGGTAGGAACTGATTTATCTATAAAGTTGACTGTTTATTTATTCACACATATTCTAGGGAGGTTGGGAGGTGCTCGGGAGGACTGTTGTCCTCATAGGTTCAAGTGGAAGCTTGAACACATGAAGTTGTAGCTTCCATCTGGTTGCAGCCAGAGAAACCAGGGTGGCAGGGTGGTGCAAGGGAGAACAAGTGTTCTCTGTTATACAGGTTGGAGCCTGTGTAACTGGAAGTTGGTGCTTCCATCCAGTTGGTGCTGGAACATATAGGGAGTTGGTGCTTCCTTCTAGTGGGTGCTAGAGAAACCAGAGAGTTTGTGCTCTCAAACAAGTTGCATCTTGTAAAACAGAGGTAGTAGACTCACATTGAGTTGGTGCTCAATTAAAGATGATGTACAGAACTTAGAAGATTGCCTATCATTTCAAAGAAGAAGAGGTTTTCTCCCTTTATGGGTTTCCTAGTGAAAATATGTCTCTGTGTATACTTTATGTGTGACTAATGCTCTTTGATTTTACTGTCCATATGTTGTATATTGTTGATGATCACTTGAAGAAAGATTAATAATGTTTTAATAGACTTAAAATTGTTTAAGCATAGTAACAANGTGGGATAAAAAAGGAGATGATGTCATGAGGCCCTCAGGTTGCAGATATGGAGTGTTGAGAGACCACATGACTAGAAATGTCCGTGTACACATACATAAGCCCTCTCTATCACCAAATTATGATGCATTGTCAACACATCCACCACACCAACTAGATTTTGGAAGGCATACGGGTCTTTCTCCATGCAGTACAAGTCATGTATTGTGACAGGTAATCACCCTAATATTTGAGGCATTTAAGCATGTTGTATTTAAATTTCTTTTGATTATAGAATGCATGTTTGGACATTATGCTTTTGACCCTGTTTCACCTTGGTGAATGTCATAGATTTCCTAGTAAGTGGCCAACCTTTGGGGAAGGTTTGTGATTGGTGGTCCCTTAAGGGGTTGTCATACAATTCCCGACCATACTTACCACCTTCCGCTCATTACACTCCCATCATATTGTCTTCTTCTAGGCCCTTTGACTTTAGTGACCCAAGAATGGCATGTAGCTCATTTCATGGGAAGAAGGGGCTGAAGGCTCAGAGGGATTTTTGTTGGCTAAAATATAAAGACTAAATATAGACCTTCCATATGTGTCGCTCAGGGATCCCCGAGAAAGCAATGAAACACTTCTCTATAAGAAATGAGGGACCCACAAAAAATAAATAATAGTGAACGCTTAAGGGGTTAGTTGGAGGATGGGAGGTCTCATCATGAGTCGGTCTATCATGATCATGGGTATTTAGCGGTATGAAATTACCAACATCTGGTCACCAAGCCATGGTAGTGGCTCTTAGTTACACAATTGAGAGAAAGGGGGTCTCATAACGAGCCAACCTTCTCATTTCCGCGAGGAATTTGTAAATGACACGGTCATTATTTGGACACCAATCTAGGAAAATAGCCTTCAAATTGTTCCTTAAAACGTGAAATAAATAAAGAATGGAAGGAATATGATCTTGGAAAAAGTACATCGCAAACGAAGGTGCCACACACCCTCTAAAAAGGTACCCATAAATGAGATAATAGGATCCCTTGTATGTCATGAAACTCATTGAACTATGAATTCTAAATCCCTTTCCACCTCATCAACCATTACATAACCTTGATAGGCCATCCTTGGGAGCATCCCCTACTTAAGGGTTTTGTTCTACCCAATAGGAATTTTATGACACCCCTCCCATACTTAAACTTGATCAATTATAGGGTCTTTGAGCATGTGTTTAATTTGATGAAGTAATTTTGATGCACATGCTTAGGTGCCTTTCTTATTATATGTGGTTTACACTTGTGATGATATCTTTGACTTGAGATATTTGGAGGGCATACCCTTTTGTTTTGCAGGACCTTGCTTGGTGGCCAATTTTGGGAGAACAAGCCTAGCTTGGGATTCCATGGGGCAAGAATCCCACAGGTTGGATTTTGTAGGATCGCACAATGGATCATAGAAACATGAATTTGGAGGCTTACATGGCATCATGGAGGACCTTACCCATCCCCTATCACCCAAACGAATTTCCTAGGAGAGTAAAAACATCACCTTGTGAGGCTTGACGTCATGCTTGAGGGGTTTGATGGTGATGGATTTATTGCACATTGACACTTGGCATGATTTGATAGGCAGAGACATGGACTCACCCTAGCACATGATGAGGAGGCTCAAGGAGCCCCAAAGACCTCCATTTTCTTCGCCAACGAATTGATCAAGGTGTCAAAACATCCCCTAAATGGGTGACATCGTATTATTTTTAGGGATTCTATTGTGTTAAAGTGAAAATTAAATATTATTATCTGGTTCAAGGGGTAAGATAAGGGTTGTTGACCCCTTATCTTATGTTTTACCCTTGCTAAGTGGACAAACTAAGTTTTAAAACTTTTGTATAAATAGATATCATGTGAATCTCATTTCATAACATAAATCTCCCAATGTGAGAAGTACTTGGCTGAATTTTTCACCCTCCTTGGGAAACCTTCTCTCTCTTGTGCTTTTATCTTTTTTTTTCTTTATGCTATTGGTGGAAGAACTAGTGCGCTAGAATTCTTGGAGCTCTTCTTTGGCACTTGTGGTGGATCTATATTGGTAAGGAGAGGTTTATCTTGTCATTTATTGATGTTGGGTAAAGATTTATCTTGTTGATGTTGCATTGCTTAGTCACAAGTTTGATTTTCTAGATTTCTTGGGGAGTATAAAGATTTACAACCCCACCATTATCTATCACTTTTTTCTAGAAGTTATTTGTTGCACAAGGTTTTACTAGGAGAAGTAAAAGGGTTTACACCCTCCTAGTATCTCCTAGCTTAACATTTTCTTTCCTTGGGGATTAAGAGGATTTACACACCCAACAGTTAAAGTCACTAGTATAAATTACATTGGAGAAATAAAATATTGCATCGATTAACATGAAATTTTATGATTTGAAGGTTGTCTAAGTTGGATTCACTTCTTTGCATTGTAAGCTTGATTGAGCCATTAGGGAATCATATTTATTCAAGTAATTCTTTCTTTTTTTACAAAAAATTATCTATAGCCATTAGGGTTGCAAAAACCCTAATCAAACTTCTCTAATAAATCTTAAATCAACCACTGAAAGTTGTTTAAAGTTTGCCCGCATAAACTAATAGGCCTAGCACACTTTTTGCTAGACTTTGGGGAAGTTTTAGTGGTTGATATTATGTCTGTAATAACTTGTTTGTTACAGCCATAATGCTGAAAAATATTTCTGCAATTATCCTGTTTTACAACCTTCTTTCACTGTTAAAGTCTAATGCTATCTTACTTGGGTTGACCTAGTTGTTTCTAGTTTATCTCCTTCTCTTTTAACTAGGATTTTAGCAACTTGTTTGTAGAATTCATCATCATTTTCATTGTTGATATACGTTATTACTAAAGGATGCAATCAGGGAAAGAAATATTAACTTGCTTTTCCACCATATATTTGGGCTTGTATCATTGTCTTTATTATGTCTCGAGTAGGTACAATCAACATTTGCAAGGTCTACTACTTCTTGGAAACTCTTGCCTACCATCAAGACCTTACTCAAGCCCTTAAACACACATAGAAACTTGACCTATAGGGGAATTCATACATACATCACACTTTCCATCTCATTCCCCCCTAGGGTCACTAGGATTCCCCCCTTGAGGTGACCACTTCACCTCTAAAGCGATGGGAAAACTTGCCTAAGATGACAGTTGGTAGGTTCTCTCTTAGTTTTTTCCATTTGGTGGTTGGGTCGGGATTTTCCCAACCTACAACTTGTGCGATAACATTTTGGTGCCGTTGTTGGGGAGGATTTTGAATCCTCTTCTGAACCATAAAGACACTTTGGAAATCTATCCCAAAGCCTCTTCCCTATATTTCCTAGTGAATCCACCCAAGGGATATTCCCCTTTTCACTTTTTTGATGAGCACTTCTTGAATCTCATATGGCGACTCCACCTTCCCAAAACCCTTCCTCCTCTAATCCTTTCCCCCTTGGGAAGTTAAAACCTTCTAAGGTATACCAAATAAGGCTTTCCCTCAAGTCTCACATTGTCAAAACCCTTTTCCATGGTACCCTTCCCATTTCTTCAATGGCTCGCTCTTGGGAAAAATACCTCTACAAACCCCTTAACATGGCCACCATCCTGGGATACCCCAATGCAATGCCAAAAGAGTTAAACAAATGGTTTCCAAAGTTCCCAGGAAACAATGTAGTGATTTTTGAAGATCATCTTTACATCATAGGCCAAGACATGGATACTGCAGACATTAAGCATGAGGATGTAGCGATGAAGCTATTGGCTTCATCATTGACTGAAGAAGCTCTCAATTGGCTCATAGGCCTTCTCGACAATCACCTCACGTCGTATGAATATTTTTCCAAGTTATTTAAGAGCATGTGGTCAATGAAGAAAGAAAGTGGGATGCTTGTATATCAATTCAATCAGATAAATAAAAAGGAGAACGAGACAATGAGTGAATTCTGACAGATTTATGTCTTATAGTCGCATCAATATGTCTCCTTTATATGAATTCTTTTGAAGGAAAATTTTGCTTTATTCTGAAGGACAAGAAGCCCACTTCTTTGGCACAGGACAAAGAATACATTGTTAAGATTGAAGAGAATATCCTTGATTCAAGGGTGTATCTTTTTCAGTGCCCTCATTTCAAGACATAAGAAAAGACTAAGGCTTCCATTAGTAGTTCTCTTGATCCAATTTCCCTCTTGACTCTGAAGATGGATCAAATGAGTACTCAATTTTCCTAGATATAGAACCAAATTATGGGTCGTTTGACTACTATGGAAATAAATAAATATTCTCCCATACCTCAATATACCAAACAAAAGAGAGATTCCATGGGTTGGAAACCAAGGCCTCAACAAGAGGCAAAGGCCCCTAATACTTTGAAACCAGTTGGGATGGTCGACATATAAGCTTGGTGCCTTCCATGACAAGAACCTCACAGAGAAGATGAGTGTCCCCAACGAGATGAATATTCTTTCGACAATATGAATTACATGGATACGGTCTACACTTTCCAAGAGGAACGAGTCACACAAGAATAGATCAATGAAGCCAGAAGATAGGGGGGAAGAGAGGGGGGACTTTGGGCCTTGAATCAATTGACGAATGATTAGAAGAAGGAGTTAAGGAGGATGGAATATTTTACCTACACTAGAAGAAATAAATCTTCATCCCCTCCATCGTAGCCTGCCACTCCACTCCATCAACAGAGAAGGTGGCCCCACCACCCTCAACTCCAGTACATGAGCTTCTTCCTAATACATCTCCCACAGATGAGATTCAGTTGAACATAGATGTTGTAGCCATGTTTGGGAAATTGAACATGGCGGTCTGGGTGACAGAGATGTGAAATATCCCTTCTGTAATGAAGGCATTCTTGAATATATTATAGGTATCAACCGAGAAGGAATACACTCCTATCATTTTGAACACTATGTATCTCGATCGGGAAAAAAGGACAAAATCCCTCCCTTTGTCTTTCATTAGGCATGAATGGCCTCCGCTTGAACAATTGTATGCTTGATTCTAGAGCTTTTTTGAGTTTCATGTCATTGAAGGTGATGGAACAACTTGGTTTAAAGACAACCCAACCCTATGGAAATGTATGTGGCATTGATTCTAAAAGGGTCAAGTTTTATGGGTTATGTGAGGATGGTGAGGTCTTTTTGATTGATTTTCCACATATCATCCTCCTTATTGATCTGAAAATAGAAGGCTGACTTGTTATTCTATGCAAGCACCCTCTACTTCATTAAAATAAACTTTACAGGACCTTGCTTCATGTGTTAAAATATACAAGATAGATTATGTGTTAACTTCATGCTTCTTCCTTTTAATGTTCATGTGTGAGAAAATGTTCTTTTGAATGGTTAAATATGTGCTTTAAATAAAAACACAGCAACATAACTTGCAGCAAATAAACCATCAAACTCACAACAAAAACAAGATGATAAAGGAGTTCACCCCTCTCCGGGCTACATCTCCTTGAGCCTCCATTAATGGACTTGGCTCTCTGGGATTAATTAGTCAAAAGTTCTTTTACAAGCTGCTGCTCAACTCCAATGGAAAAACAAACTGTACCATTGGGATTAGAACACATAAAAACCGCAAAATTGACTAATAAAACTCTGAAAACGGATCATGGCTCATCTGGGCATGACCTCTTCTACATGTGGCCATAAGCTTCACTGAGATTCTCTTTGGAAAAAACACCTGTAAAAGTCCTCAAAAGCCTCTGAAACCTGTCCCAATGTGTTCAGAGCATAACAATTATCCAAAAATGACTATTCAGTCACATAAAACAAACTTGGAATCACCAAAACATGACCTCAATCAATGAGGGCTTCAAGCTCCCTGGAGCTTCTTGAGACTTCAATGGTGAAAAATATGCATAAGAAGTCTTCAAATGGCTGTGAAAACAGTGCCAATGGATTCAGCACGTCCAAAAATCCCTAGCTGGGCTTTTACGACACCTCAATCGGCCAAAAAATGAAGAAGATAGGCCTCCTGCCATTCTCTTCCTTCAAGCTTGCTGGCTCTAGTTCGCCAAAATGCACCTCACGTACGTTGAACCCAGAACACACTCCAAAACGCGTGCTTAAACCCAACACACACGCACAACCGCAAAACTGTCTAAACTCTAGGACGGTTATGGGCACGCCACCCCCTAACCGCCAAGCACTCAGGCATATGAGAGTCATGATATGACCTCGGGCTAACAAAAGAACCCAACCGTTTCAAACCCTGCGCCCTCGGTTGTGGTCACATGTGGTTATGTATATAATCACAGGCTACATGTTTTAAAAACCCCACGCGCTATTTTACAAAGGGTATGGTCATATATATAAAACCATGCGACCGGGGCTCCATTCAAAACACAACTCCCGCGCCCACCCTCCATGTGATATGTGGTCACATAGTAACACAAAAAAACCACAGGCTGGGGCTAAACCCCAGCCCGACCCCCGCCCACATTTACAATAATTCAAACTTAAATCAAATACAAATTGTTATATAGTAAGCAACAACATGTGGGCGCATTGGTAGGGCGGCTCTTGCCAAGACTTTGGACTATGGGGAAGGTCATCGGTTCGAATCCCACAGACTCCACATAAAAATTTTAAATAACAAGAAAATAGCCAATAAAGGGGTGCCACGTGGCAGCCCATGACTGGGCCACGTGGCACCTTACCATTGACCAAAATGATGCCATGTGTCACATTCCGATTCAACCATATCTGCCAATCCAAAACTGCCACATCACCTCTGCCACGTCAGTGTACGGTCATGCAACGTCAGCATCCTTTTTTTTGCATGTTTGACAATTTGAACAGATCGCAATATCTCTCGCTCCTGACGTCCATTTGAGAGGAAACGAGTTGCATTGGGTTCGCAACGACGAGGCCTACGCTCTCATTTGATTTGAAGTGATTCCAAGAACGTTGATTTTTGGGTTAAAATTTGACCCCTGGTCCAGATTTTGATCACGCCTTCCCACTGAAAGGCTTTTGGACCCAAAAAATCTTATGATTATATGTCTGAGATTCAATACACCTCTGCTTTCAAGTTCTATCAACTGATTTTATTTGAAAAGTCTTTTCGACAATCACCTGAATACTTTGACATGCCTTGCACTGCAACTGGCTATGTCCCTCAACCACTGTTCTCTGGTTGTTGCTGACCCATTGTTCTCTTTGTTCTTGGAAGACTTCCAACCTTCCCACTGAGAATCAAGTCCCTCTTTTGAACTCTTTAACGTCAACAGAATCATCTCTCCAATGGCTGCAAAAACTTTCCTGCGACATCTTGTCACAAGCCAAGAAAACCATCAATCTTGAAAACAAATTATACAAGACTGAAAAATGATGCCAACAAAGTCTTTTGCTCTTCAAACAAACTGTTGCATCTTGTACTTCATCAAAGCACATGGTGTTTTCCTGCATCTCAGTGTACTCAAAATCAACTTACAAGTCAACAAACACCATCGACTAAACATAAGTCGAAAAACATGATCGACACAACATAGTCGTCAAGACATCATCGACACAAGTCAAAACTCATTTGAAACATATCAACTTTCCCAATCTGACAAGTCGACATACATGATACACAATCATGAATCATTCATGATGAACCATCACCAGGTTCACTGCTTACACATACAAAAACAAATGCATGTGCATGACTCTTCAACTCTCATTCCAGTACAAACATAAGTACATAAACCCAAAACATGTGGGTACATAAGAGCTGAATATGAAAAAGATATATGGTTGTAACAAGTGAACATCATATCCATCTTTTACATCCTCCTGGCAAAGTTGTGCAACAACAAAAATGCCTTCAAACGAATTGCATTCACATGCAAACTTGCATCATACAAGTTATGATAAACTGTTGCAACTTGTCAAGATCTCAACATAAATGCACACATAAGGCTGAAAAGTGCATTTACAATAGAAAATGCAAGCCTTACTTGCTCAAGAAATCCAACCATTTCTTACCAAGCCAAATCAATGGTGAATTTTTCTGCTGAAAATTGTCTTCTTGTGAATCATCTTGACACACATCGATAATGGAATCTCCTCTTCCATTCTTGCCAATCTCTTTATCCACCTGCTTCTTATGCTGTGGATGAGTGGTTGGATGCAATGTCCAACATTGGTCAATGAGATGACCCCTCTTCTGACAATGAGTGAAAATCGTTTGCATCCTCTTTTCACGCTGTCTTTGCTTGTAAAGTTTCCTGAAAGCGGTTAATCTTTTCAAACATTTTGAAACATGATGGTTATATAAACCACAATATGTACATGGACTCTTTCTTCCATTTTTACATACAAATTTATCATGCTTAACATAATCAAAAGAAACTGAATGATAAGCAGAATTATACCTTGAACATTCACCTTTATCGCCTCTTTGAGGAGGTGAATCTGAAGAGTTACAAGCTCTCCTTTGA
>ML784488.1:439397-476483 GCA_009831015.1 Picea engelmannii
AGCCCATTTTTAACAATAACTTGGACCCTATTCCTCTTGTGTGATTTTCAAAAACACCAAAACATTCATCTTGAGAGGAATTAGAAGATAAACTAACATTGCATACCTTATGTTCATTCATGTACTTGGTAAGGGTTTCCTTTGCCTCATGGAGTTGAGTCTCCATCTCATGCAACTTTTCAAGAAGCTGGTCTTTCTCCTTCTTCATGGCCATCAACTGCTCTTCAAGGGAAATTCTCTCCTTACTACCTTCACACATCTCTTTCATCAAATCTCTCATGGTTAGAATCTCCTTCAACATATCTTTGTCAAAGAACTTTGATAATGAAGATGTATGAGAACTATCAATGCTTGAAGCTTCCTCCATCCTTGCAAGATATCAAACTTCAACACAAAACTTGCACAAGTACCAACAACGAAATCTCAAGCTATCAATGGAAAATACATGAGCAAAAACTATGCTCTGATACCACCTGATCTGAAAATAGAAAGATAACTTGTTATGCTATGCAAGCACCCTCTACTTCATTAAAATAAACTTTACAGGACCTTGCTTCATGTGTTAAAATATGCAAGATAGATTATGTGTTAAGTTCATGTTTTTTCCTTTTAATGTTCATGTGTGAGAAAATGTTCTTTTGAATGGTTAAATATGTGCTTTAAATAAAAACACAACAACATAACTTGCAGCAAACAAACCATCAAACTCACAACAAAAACAAGATGATAAAGGAGTTCACCCCTCTCCGGGCTACATCTCCTTGAGCCTCCATTAATGGACTTGGCTCTCTGGCATTAATTAGTCAAAAGATATTTTACAAGCTTCTTCTCAACTCCAATGGAAAAACAAACTGTACCATTGGGATCAGAACACATAAAAACCCCAAAATTGACTAATAAAACTATGAAAACGGATCATGGCTCATCCGGGCATGACCTCTTCTACATGTGGCCATAAGCTTCACTGAGCTTCTGTTTGGAAAAAACACCTGTAAAAGTCCTCAAAAGCCTCTGAAACCTGTCCCAATGTGTTCAGAGCATAACAATTAGCCAAAAATGACTATTCAGTCACAGAAAACAAAATTGGACTCACCAAAACATGACCTCAATCAATGAGGGCTTCAAGCTCCCTGGAGCTTCTTGAGACTTCAATGGTGAAAAACCTGCATAAGAAGTCTTCAAATGGCTGTGAAAACAGTGCCAATGGATTCAGCACGTCCAAAAACCCCTAGCTGGGCTTTTACGGCACCTTAATCGGCCAAAAAATGAAGAAGACAGGCCTCCTGCCATTCTCTTCCTTCAAGCTTGCTGGCTTTGGTTCGCCAAAATGCACCTCACGTACGTTGAACCCAGAACACGCTCCAAAACGCGTGCTTAAACCCAACACACACACACAACTGCAAAACTGTCCAAACTGTAGGACGGTTATGGGCGCGCCAGCCCCTAACCACCAAGCACTCGGGCATATGAGAGTCACGATATGACCTCGGGCTAACAAAAGAACCCAACTGTTTCAAACCCCGCGCCCTCGGTTGTGGTCACATGTGGTTATGTATATAATCATGGGCTACATGTTTTAAAAACCCCGCGCGCTATTTTACAAAGGGTATGGCCATATATATAAAACCATGCAACCGGGGCTCCATTCAAAACACAACTCCCGTGCGCGCCCTCCATGTGATATGTGGTCACATAGTAACACAAAAAAACCACGGGCTGGGGCTAAGCCCCAGCCCGACCCCCGCCCACATTTACAATAATTCGAACTTAAATCAAATACAAATTGTTATATAGTAAGCAACAACATGTGGGCGCATTGGTAGGACGGCTCTTGCCAAGACTTTGGACTATGGGGAAGGTCATCGGTTCGAATCCCACGGACTCCACATAAAAATTTTAAATAACAAGCAAATAGCCAATAAAGGGGTGCCACGTGGCAGCCCATGACTGGGCCACGTGGCACCTTACCATTGACCAAAATGATGCCACGTGTCGCATTCCGATTCGACCATATCTGCCAATCCAAAACTACCACATCACCTCTACCACGTCAGGGTACGGACCTAGCACATCAGCGTACGGTCATGCCACGTCAGCATCCGTACGAACTGTACGGACTGCACAGTCAGTGTCCTTTTTTTTGCATGTTTGACGATTCGAACAGATCGCAATATCTCTCTCTCCCGACGTCCGTTTGAGACGAAACGAGTTGCGTTGTGTTCGCAACGACGAGGCCTATGCTCTCGTTTGATTTGAAGCGATTCCGAGAACAATGATTTTTGGGTTAAAATTTGACCCCTGGTCCAGATTTTGATCACTTATGAACATAGTCATGATCAATGTTCCAGATCTTGGGGGATGCTCTTATCAAGGAGTTGGTTTGATGCCCTTGGGGGATTCCTTAGTAAATACCTTACCCATGCACACATCCCCATGGGAGATATCACTTTCAAGGTATTATACAGTCGAGAGAGAGATAACAAGCATGTGAACGATCCCAATGGTCATGACTACACAAGTGAATATGAATTTGATGAAATCCTAGACACCATTGAGTACAATCCACAAGACTTTCCCTTTATGAAGGAATACTCCATAGATATGCTCCTCCCAAGGATAGATGAATACAAATAGAAACTTGCAAATTTCCAAGGGAAAGAGCCAGAGTCTATCAAATTATGAAGAATGAAGATGAATAATGTAAGGAATCCATCAAAAGGATGGTCAACAAAAATCCTCCTTCATATCCATACATTGAGAATATACCTTACATCAACTTTAGTGAAGGAAGTCTTACGCTCATGTGGGACAAGAAGAAGGGAAAGACAAAGTATGACCATAAAGATGACAACTCATGGTTTGGCCCTTACATTAGTAAGAAGAAGTATGTTAAAGAAAAGTATTATTTGACAGCCTCGGATGGGAGAAAGATGTCATTACCAGTGGATGGATCTCTTCTCCAACCTTATGTTCAGGTCACATGAATTCTTTTGGACCCAAGCCCCGGGTAAGTAGGTAGGTCATCTTTCTTTCCTTGCATTTTCATATTGATTTCTCATATTAGTTTAGATTCATTTCATTTTTCATTTTTCTCTAATTTCATATTGACTTCATGCTTAGTTTAGAATTTTTTGAAAAAATGCTAAAATTTTCTTTTCTAGATTAGTTGTCATTTAGATTTTAATGTATATGGATGAAGGGTGATAGAACCACCCTATATTTTACGGTTTCTTTTTTCAGTGTAGGAATAGGTATACCAAGAGATGGTGTGGTTCTCATGCACTCTATGGTGAGCACATGTCCCCAAGTAGGATCCATATGTTATCCCCATTTTGTGGGATAACTAGGGATATGATGTCTTGAGGTCCTCAGGTTGTAGATATAGAGTGTCGAGAGACCACATGACTAGTAGTGTCTACGTGGACATACAAAATCTCTCTCTATCACCACATTTTGATCCATTGTTAGTTCATCCACCACACCGGCTAGCTTCTAGAAGGAAGATGGGTCTTGTTCCATGCGGTACAAGTCAGGTATTGTGGAATTTAATCACCCTAATATTTGAGGCATTTATACATGTTGTGTTTAAGTTGCTTTTGATTATAGAACACTTGCTTGGACATTATTCTTTTGACCCTGTTTCACCTTGGCGAGTGTCATATATTTCCTAGTAAGTGGCCAACCTTTGGGGAAGTTTTGTGACTGGGGGTCCCTTAAGGGTTTGCCATACCATTCCTGACCATACTTACCACCTTCTACTCATTGCACTCCCATCATATTGTCTTCTTCTAGGCCCTTTCAATTTAGTGACCCAAGAAGGGAATGTACCTCATTTCATGGGAATAAGGGGTTGAAGGCCTAGAGGGATAGTTGTTGGCTAAAAAGATAAAAGCCTAAATATAGACCTTCCAGATGCTTTACCCAGGGATCCCCAAGAAAGCGATGAAATGCTTCTCTATAAGAAATGAGGGACCCAAAAAAAAAAAAAAAATAGTGAATGCTTCAGGGGTTAGTTGGAGGATGGGAGGTCTCGTCATGATCCGACCTATCGTGATCATGGGTATTTAGTGGTATGAAATTACCATCATCTGGTCACCAAGCCAAGGTAGTGGCTCTCAGTTACACAATTTAGAGAAAGGGGGTCTCATCACGAGCCATCCTTTTGATTTTCGTGAGGTATTTGTGAATGACACTATCATTATCTAAACACCAAGATAGGGAAATGGCCTTCAACTTGTTCCTTAAAACATGAAAGATATAAAGAATGGCAAGAATATGGGCTTGGAAAAAGTGCATCACAAACGAAGGTACCACACACACTCTACAAAGGCACCCATAAATGAGATAATAGAATCCCTTGTATGTCATGAAACGCATTGACCTATGAAGTTTAAATCCCTTTCCACCTCATAACCCATTACATAACCTTGATAGGCCATCCTTGGGATAATCCCCTACATGAGGGTTTTGTTCTACCCAATAGGACTTTTATGACACCTTCCCATACTTAAACTTGGTCAATTGTATAGGGTCTTTTAACATTTGTTTAATTTCATGAAGTATTTTTTATGCACATGATTAGGTGCCTTTCTTATTAGATGTGGTTTACACTTATCATGATATCTTTTACTTGATATCTTTGGAGGGCATGCCCTTTTGTTTTGTAGGACCTTGCTTGGTGGCTATTTTTGGGAGAACAAACCTAGCTTGGGATTCCATGGGGAAACAATCCCACAGTTTGCATGTTGTAATCCTGCACACTAGCGCACATAAACATGACTTCAGTGGCTTACATGGCATCATGGAGGACCTTACCCAACCCATATCACCCAAATGACTTGCCTAGGAGAGGAAAAATGTCCCCTTTTGAGGCTTGACATCATGCTTGAGGGGGTTTGATGGTGATGGAGTTATTACTCATTGACACTTGCATCATTTTACTGGAGAAGACATGGATTGACCCTAGAACATGATGAGGAGGATCAAGGAATGCCAACGACCTACATTTTCCTCTCCAACGACTTGCTCAAGGTGTCAAAACTTCCTCTAAAGGGGTGATGCCATCTTATTTTTAGGGTTTCCACTGTGTTAAAGTGAAAATTAAATATTATTATTTGGTTCAAGGGGTAAAATAAGGGTTTTTTACCCCTTATCTTATGTTTTACCCTTGCTAAGTGGAAAAACTATTTTTTTAAACTTTTGTATAAATACAGATCATGTGAATCTCATTTCATAACATAACTCTCCCATTGTGAGAAGTACTTGGCTGAAATTTGCGCCCTCCTTAGGAAACCTTCTCTCTCTTGTTCTTTTATCTTGGTTTTCTTCATGCTATTGGGGGAACAACTAGTGTGCTAGCCTTCTTGCAGCTCTTATTTGGCACTTGTGGTGGATTTATCTTGGTAAGAAGAGGTTTATCTTGTCATTTCTTGATGCTACATAGAGATTTATCTTGTTGATTCTTCATTTCTTAGTCACAAGTTCTATTTTATAGACTACTTTTGGATTATAAGGATTTACAACCCCACCATTATCTATCATTTTTTCTAGAAGTTATTTGTTGCACAAGGTTTTACTAGGAGAAGTAAAAGGGTTTACACCCTCCTAGTATCTCCTAGCTTAACATTTGTTTTCCTTGGGGAGTAAGAGGGTTTACACCCCCAAGGAGATAGCATTGTTTATCTCTTTATTTACTTGACTCCATAAACCAATAGTTAAAGGCACCAATATAAATTGAATTGGAGAAATAAAATGTTGCATCAGTTCACGTGAAATTTTATGATTTGAAGGTTGTCTAAGTTGGATTCATTTCTTTTCCTTATAAGCTTGATTGAGCCACTAGGGCATCATATTTATTCAATTAATTCTTTCTTATGTTACTAAACTTTATCTACATCCATTAGGGCTGCATAAACCCTAATCAAACTTCTCTAATAACTCTTAAATCAACCACTGAAAGTTGCTTAAATTTTTTGCACATAAATTTCTAGGCCTAGCGCACTTTTTGGTAAAATTTGGGGAAGTTTTAGTGGCTGATATTCTTTCTGTAATAACTTGTTTTTTACAGCCATAAGGCTTCAAAATATTTCTGCAATTATCTTTTGTTACAACCTTCTTTCACTGCTAAATTCTAATGCTATCTTACTTGGGTTGACCTAGTTGTTTCTAGTTTATCTATTGCTCTTTTAACTAGACTTTTACAAACTTATTTTAAGCATTAATTATCATTTTCATTGCTAACATATATTGTTACTAACTGGTGCAATTAGTTACATCAATATTAACTTGTTTTTCCCCCATATATTTGGGCTTGTATCATTGTCTTTCTTGTGTCTCGGGAAGGTACAATCAACATCTGCAAGGTCTACTACTTCTTGGAAACTCTTGGCTACCATGTCACATACCCGATACCAATTTGTCACATACCCACTACGGAAAACTAAAATTTTTGCCTCTTTTCTTCGAGGGATAGAATCCACGAATTCCTATGGGGGCCTAGCGCAGGCTAGCTTTCCCCTTATCCACCTCCATGTGATCGTTGGTTATGACCACAGGCCAAGCCAAGAGGAACCTTTCGCATTTCGCGACTCAGCGATGCAGGAGAGTCAAGTCTTTCGACTCTTCAAACCCTGAAACCCAAAATCTTACATTTGTTGAGATCGATGGCTGCGAATCTTCCCCTGATCTGACGGTCTTGGCCGTATCGGGATTTCAGTAACCAGGAGTTTGAAATGCAAGAGAGTCAAGTCTTTCGACTCTTCAAACCCTGAAACCCGATAAACAAGTCCTTGTATAAGATCCAACGACTCACGAGATTTCGGAGCTTTCCCCGAACTCTGACCGCTCACCACGTGTCTCCTCTGATGGATGGTCCAGATCCTTTCAGGACTCCTCCTTTCTACCACAGAGCACGTCGAGGTTCTGGGTACTGGGATTTCGCGACTTGCGAAGACGAGAGGTCTTTCCCTTTGGTTTCCCGGGTGCCAAAATGTCGAAACGCAACCCGATGGCCACGTGTCCCTCCGATGGATGGCTGTGACGTTTAGCCATGATCAACCGTTGTGATCTTTTCAGGATGATCAACGGTCGCAATCAAATCCCAGATTTCTCAAACTTATTCACACTAAGCCGATTCGAGGTTTCATATACCAGGATTTCACGACTTGCGAAGACAAGGGGTCTTGCCCTTTGGTTTCCCGGGTGCTGAAACGTCGACCAGCAACCATGTGTCCCTCCAATGGACGGTTCAGGTAACTCCCATGGATCTTTCGATCTACGGTCCCGATTCCTTTGCTACTTGCAAAGGCTGAAAGGGGTCGAGGCATTAACGCCTATGTTCCTTCCTCCAATCTAACGGTCGTGACAGACCTCAGATCCTCCGAAAGGATCTTGTCTGTGCATGTAGCAAACAAAAGGGTACTCTCTTTTGGTATTTGAAACTCGCTATCCTTCCTGAGCTTCTTCAGCTATGAAGGACTTGAGAGCTTTGCGCTCTTTCTCCTGGACTTGACTCTTAGAAGAGTATTCAACACAACTATTTCGCTCCTTCATCAAGGGGTTATGGGCTCGGTTTGCCTTGCAGAGAGCCTGTGCATATCTGTACTACCTCTCCTAAGCTTAACAGGCTTCTTCCTCCAAGGGACTCAAAAGGATTAGGAAGGTTTACATGCGTACATGAAACTGTGTCCATGGTCAACGAACGCACAGTTCGTGACTCGAGCTTATGCCACCATAGGACACAAGTATTTACGGGTATAAAACCTATCCTAACCATATGCTTTCTTACTGGCCTAATTATACAATCAAGCAGAAATAAGGGGGATACAGTATATCCATTAAGAAATATGCCCGATTCCTGCAACATACATGGTATAACCAGTTCATACACAGTTACAGATAAATTACACAGGGTAAGAAAACACTTATCTATTACAGGTTTCCGCCAACCAACTGACTGTGGGTGTTCATCCTTCCACCCGACCATAGGATCAGAGGCATTCAATATTAGCACTCTGGCCACCCCCGTGCCAAGCCATGATATCACCAGGGGATTCTCACATTTCTCGAGGGTTCTCTCTCTGTTTTTTCTTCTGCTTGGATCATGTTCTCTGTAACTCAGAGCTTTCTCTTTCGGTGATGGCCTCGGTGAGGTTTCTCAGATGCCCCTCAGCATCAAGCTCACGTCCTTCATCTCGTGACTCACTGGAGAGCTCTGCGCATCTCCCCTGTGAGCTTACGTTTTTCTTCTCCTCGTCTCTTCCCGTGTCTCCTCTCCCGTGTGTGTGTCCATCTTACCTTGGGAGGTTTTGTCGACCTATCCTATTCCTTATGTCAGAAGGAAGCTCAGGTCTACAGGTCCCTGTGGTACTTCGAACTGACAGCCCATGTTTCCATTCATGGGGGTGGTTGGTGATTCAACCACCGGTCTTTTCTTCATTGACTGATTTTCTTTCCTTGGGATTCGAAGGAGGTTTTTCATCCTTATCAAGAAATATTTGGGGTTATTTGATATATAAACCCTCTCTTATAGTTTTCACATTCTTCCTCTAGTGATATCATGGCTAGTAATTTCAAGGCTTCACCCCCCCACAGTCAATTATTGGCAACTCAAACAATAATACATTTACATTTTCCTCATGCATTAGCATGGAAATTCCTATTTTATGATTAATTACAAATTGGGGGAAACAGGGTGTTACAATTCCCTCCCCCTTAAAGGAACACCATCCTCGGTGTTCTTTCTCAAAAACACATGTCATGCCTTTCTCATTCAGCCACTTCAGAAGTCTTGACTTTCATTCTCGGTGAGGTCCTTTTTCAGGATCTTAGCCTTCGTCATCTACCTTCAATAATTCTTGGACACAAGCACATTAATCACAATTTTGTGTGAAAACATCTTACTGTTGTTCAAAATTCAAAAGGAAAATTTCATAATCTTAGCACAATACTTATCTGTGTAGTTTGTGGATGTGTATCCAGATGGTAGTTTTGTTATCCATGCTCATCTCTTTCCTTGACGTACCCATTGGGTGCATGATTCCAATTCAATAGTTCACAAGAGCTATCATGGGTTCATCTTCCTTTCCAAGGTTTTTTTTTTTTGCATAGGAAACTACCCATTGTGTGCATGATCCCAATAATTTACAAGAATTATTAAGGCCTCCTCTTCCTTGTGGTCACTCATCCTCCAGGCCTGGGCTCAGGCATCCCCTTCACTGTTATAAAGTCCCTCGGGCGATCCTTCTTTCCCTACTGAAGTTTTCTCGCACAGGAAAATTTTAGAGACTCTATCGAGTCTTACAGTCGAGGCGTCCCTCAGACTTGCTCTGCTGAGGCATCCCTTCGTCTTGTGTTACCTCAACATAATTTATTTCAGGCGATCATGACTCATCATGAGGTTCTCATGGCTCAGCAGTAGCCATTTTTCATCATCTTCAGCTTTGACAGCCTTCATCTATTCCTTTCTGGACATGTCTTTTCTTCTCACATGTATCACATGTATATAAAATTCATGAGACATCATTATAAATTTTAACTTTCAGTATGTTATTGCAAATCTGTCACCCACAGATTTTTTAATCTCACAATTTGTTTTCATATTTGTTCCGCATAGGAACCAGATTCATAATTATGGGACTTTCCTTCCCATAACGGTTTGTCTCAGCAGGCAATTGGCCTTCCTTATGGGCTTACAATGCTGCCATATCTAAGACCCCTTTGCTTCCTGCACTTTCAACTTCAATAGGCCGAACAACTTCTTAGCTTTTCCATGCATATACATTTTATTGCACCTTTACAACATCGTCACAACAATTTCAGAATTATGCATACTTAACAATTAAATTACTTTCTCAAAAGGGAAATACCATTCCTTGCAGTTTGTCTCAGCAGGCAATCGATCTTTCTTATGGACTTACAACACTGCCATATCCAAGACTCTTTGCTTCCTACAATTCATTCTTTACACAGCCAAACAATTGTTAGTTTCATCTCAACATGCCAAACCTTTCAAAGCGTAACTCGTCATTTAAAAAGGGTTTTAACAATTGTGCCAATATCCATGGCCACATTCATACCCAATGCATCCTTGCATTGTTTATCAGGTTCGTCACACTTTATGACCGGTTCTTAGCCATGGGGTGTTGGAATTTAACAAACCTTTTCCTCATATGGTTTATTCGTTTTCTTTCATTCTAGGACCATACTGTCAGCTATAGGTTGATCACGATCCCAAATCAATACACATGAACTCAAAATTTTCACATGAATGCCTTTACGCATTCCTTGATTGTCAATGCATTCATGACATATCAATTCATGAATTCTTCCAAGGGTTACAAACAATGTTTACTACCAGAGGTTCATACCTCCATTATTCAGGTTCTCCTTCCCGAATCATACCTTACTTGGGTATCCAAGGCATACAACTACCTTTCAAGTTTATGCATAACACTAAGACAATAAAATATTTTAGAAGGGGTTCTTACCAAATCCCTTCATACCTTGTGCCACACAAGCGCGAATATCTTTATACCAGTTCTTGGCTGCTAGCACCCTCTTTCTTATTTTTACCTCATCACCAGTGCTTTATTGGGGCTTTTACAACCCTATCAACAATCTTTCACTCGCAGCCTTCTCCTGGTCATTCTTTGTTTGAGGTTGCCCATCATTGGCAGTTTTCTTCCTCAATAGCTCCAATTTATTTATATACACAACATGCATCATCATAGACACAATTACATTAGTCATAATATTAAACCTAATGCATGTATCATAACATTCGAATTCATAAACATCCTTAAATGTTTCCATAAGTGCAACACAACAGTTCTCAATCGTTTTCACAGTATTACAACCATCATTACTATGGTGTCAAAACATTTTCGTTCATCAATGTACTAGCTTTCTCATCCCATAGAAAACATAATGCACAACAAGGAAAGAATTGAGGGCCCTCCTCTTCTTCAAATTCTTTCTACATCGCCTAGGGCTTTTCAGCCCAGTCGAGTTATCTCTAAGGTCTCACTGCCTTTTCTTACTCATAGCTTCAACCAAGCCTTATCAGTTAAATGTACTCATTTATTCCTTTAATCATACTCAGGGGTTTACTTGCCTCTTACCAACTATACCAGTTTCCACAACTACTCTTTTTTTGAGCAGCCTTGGTTAGGCCTCACCCTAACCCTTTTTGGGATACTACAACATGCTTTAATGGCAACTCTTTTCTCATAATGAATCATGAACATGTGCATCCTACACACTCCCATTTGGTTATCAAAATGGTCAATATTCAGTTGTTAGTCTTCTATTAATTACATGATTCTTTCGAAATGTAATCCAGGATTCTTATATATGGACAGGCCTTGCAGCCCATTGACCAACCTTTAACAATTATTAGGGTTGTGACTCTGTTCTTCTGAAAAAGTCCTTACACAGTTCCTCCACCGAGAACTCCTTCAGCATGAAACTTCCTTGTTGCATATCCATCACTATTTGTGATGGCCTCAACCTTGAGTTAGCTTTAGCTTTTTACTAAATATTCCCCTTAAGGAATATAAGCATGCATCTTTACTGTTTAGATCAGTCAATTCAGATTCATTCACAATCCTTCTCATGTGATGCTCAAAGGTGTAATCATTTGTCTCTTGTTATGACAAGAGAGCATATTTTCTCATTTACCCTTTCATCTAATTATATTGGTACTTCCTAAGGAAATGGAATACATTCCCCTCAGGCTATTATTTGGAACAGAACTTTCATGAATCCCCAGAATGGAGTCAGCTATGCCTCCATAATATTCATTTAATATGGACAAGAGCAATACTTGCTTCACGTTTCACTCATCAGGGCAATCATATTGGGCCTCTAGTATACTTATATTCTTACATCATATGTGTGCATTACTTGCACGTTTCATATCATTCATACCTTACCGGTATTAACATCAGGCTTCCTATTATGAAGCTTCACACTGCATTCAACTCATGTGTATTCATCATACTAGCTCACGCCTTCTCCTCACGCAACCATCGACGGTGACCACGATCCAAACAAAAAGGCGCTTCACGTTTCGCGATTTCAGGATTCATGTTACAAGGAACTCTGGTTCTTCGATCCCCGAAATCCGAAAACCCGAAAGATCGAATCTAAGGTTTTCTCGACTCTTTTATTCACATGACCCTTCGCTCGGAACCTGGGGTCAACTCCCAGACACGCGTCAGGATCCCGTGTTTCGGTGAATCCGCGGACAATGCTCCACAGTTTCCTAAAACTTCTGATCCACGAGGGTCCGACAACCTGGATCCCATGGTCCAGATCTCTTTGGAAATCAACGGTCATGACAAATCCCAGATTTCCACCTTTCAGGGTTCTGGCAGATTCTTCACCCCTTAACTCCCGATTTCGAATCCCCGAAATGTGTATGTGTCAGATCAACGATCCACCGCCTGTCTCGATCCAACGACTCAGGTTCGATGTCGGGATTTCATGACATGTGAGTCCTCAAAACTCTACCCGTTGACTTCTAAACCTCTGACTCCCAAAGATCCAATTACACCGGATCTACGGTTTAGGTCATATGCTAACCAATGACCTTGATTGAATCGATGATTTACCTGGCGTGACTTTGGAAAGTCTACGCTTCTATTTTCCTAATAGATGAAACCTCGAAGCTCTAGATCAACGGCTCTCGTTGATTCCAATCTAACGGATACTATTCCTCCTGAGCTTGTGAGTGATGAGAGGTTATCAGCCTTATCTTCTCCGTTGATCAACTAGATCTAACATTTCATGGAATTTTGGTATTCCTCCCTCCGAGAATTCCACTGTCCATTCAGACTCTCGATACCCGAAATGTTGAAATTTCAGGTCAGATCAATGGTCACCAACGGCTCTCCAACCAACGGTTGTGATTATGTCACGATTTATCCTTTCGCAACTTCGGGACTTCTGTTATGAAGAACCTCGAATCCTTCGATCCCCAAAATTGTGAAGTTTCGGAGTTCTCAATCTGACGGTCCCGATTCTTCCACGATCTCACAGCTCAGATCTTGTTGGGGTTTCACGTATCGGGATTTCACGATTTCGCGTGTCGCGAAGTCAAAAGACCTTTCACCTTCGTTCTCCCGATCCCCGAAATTGTGAAATTCTCTCTGGACGATCAATGGTCCAGATCGCTCCTTGATCAACGACTATGATCTTTTCGTGAATTTCTCAATGCTTCTTCCAAGCCCTTTGGTTTTGCGAAATTTCGGTATCTCCTCGCAACTAACCAGTGCGCTACTTCTCCGAGATCAAACAACTCGAAACATTTCGGTTATTTCTGAATGGATCTTGACTCTCGATCCTATCCAATCTTCAAAATTCCTTTCTGAAGGATTTCTCCCGCTCAATCCTCCATACTTGTTCTTTCTTCGAACTTCAGTTTTCTGCTCTTCACCTTTGAACGCTTCAACTCTTCGAAACTTAGAAACTTTTTCTAAGTGTTTCCTCTCAAGACTTAAAACCACTACTCCTCCTGGTATACTCTGTGCTCAACCTCTGGAGTTTTCAAACTTTAACAGAAGTTGGATTCTATACGCATGTTCGGCATACCAAATTTCCCTGTTATCTCTTCTGAACTTTTAAGTTACTTACAGGACTAATATCTTAGTCATAACTCATACGGACGTTACCCTCTCTTTATGGGAACAACCAACAAGTGTCACTCTTGGGAATTAGCAACAGTCCCAAAGGACTCCTCTTAATCTTGCCTAAACAGATTATCCTTGTTGTTGATTCTAACCATTATAGGTCAGGTAATCTGACCCTACATATTTTCATCAGTCCTCTCAATCATGAGGAGTTATATGCTCAGGGTTTAGTCTTTTAATAATGCAGTAATTATAACTTTCTAAGGATCCTACCAGTCCTTACTAGATTTCTCAAATCATGAAGGAGTTCTTCATTTGGATCTTAATTCTTACCTAACCAGCCATCTCAATTGCAAGAGACTCTACCTGATTTAGTAGGTAGCCATCGTCACACTTGTAACAGAACAACTCAGTTCATGTCCCTTTTCTAGCTCATGTAGCTCCATAGCACAATTTATTCCACCTCTGTTATTCACACTCAGGTATTATCAGTAATATTGATCAGTGCATCCCTACTCCTATAAGAGTAGTTATCATTTTGACAAAGGAACAATATAATTCCTTTGCTGGAATTCAACAAGAAATCCCAAAATCACAGGTTCATTATGCATCCCTTCTCCTCAAGGAGTAAATGTAGATAAAAACATCTCCTTACGTGACTCGTACATGATCCCAAGCAAGCCAAGTGTTGTAACCATGCTCTGATACCAATTTGTCACATACCCACTATGACAAACTAAAATTTTCGCCTCTTTTCTTCGAGGGACAGAATCCCCGAATTCCTACAGGGGCCTAGCGTAGGCTAGATTTCCCCTTATCCACCTCCATGTGATCGTTGGTTACGATCACAAGCCAAGCTAAGAGGCGCCTTTCACCTTTCGTGACTCAGCGATGCAGGAGAGTCAAGTCTTTCGACTCTTCAAACCCCGAAACCTGAAATCTTACCTTTGTTGAGATCGATGACTGCGAATCTTCCCCTGATCTGACGGTCCTGGACGTATCGGGATTTCGGTAACCACGAGTTCGAAATGAAAGAGAGTCAAGTCTTCCGACTCTTCAAACCCTAAAACCCGATACGCGAGTCCTTGTACAAGATCCAACGGCTCATGGGATTTCAGAGCTTTCCCCGAACTCTGACCGCTCACCACGCGTCTCCTCCAATGGACAGTCCAAATCCTTTTGGGACTCCTCCTTTCTGCCACAGAGCGCGTCGGGGTTCCAGGTACCTGGATTTTGTGACTTGCGAAGATGAGAGGTCTTTCCCTTTGGTTTCCTGGGTGCTGAAACGCCGAAACACCGACCGACGGCCATGTGTCCCTCCGATGGACGGTTGTGACCTTTAGCCACGATCAATTGTTGTGATCTTTTCGGGATGATCAACGATCGCGATCAAATCCCGATTTTCTCAAACTTATTCACACTAAACCGATTTGGGGTTTCGTATACTGGGATTTCACGACTTGCGAAGACAAGGGGTCTTTCCCTTTGGTTTCCCGGGTGCCGAAACGCCAACCGGCAGCCACGTGTCCCTCCGATGGACGGTCTAGGTAACTCCCATGGATCTTGGGATCTACGGTCCCGATTCCTTCGCTACTTGCGAAGGCTGAAAAGGGTCGAGGCATTAACGCCTACGTTCCTTCCTCCAATCTAACAGTCGTGACAGACCTCAGATCCTCCGAAAGGATCTCGTCCGTGCATCTAACAAATGAAAGGGTACTCTGTTTCGGTATTTGAAACTCGCTATCCTTCCTGAGCTTCGTCAGCTATGAAGGACTTGATAGCTTTGCGCTCTTTCTCCTGGACTTGACTCTTAGAAGAGTCTTCAGCACAACTATTGTGCTCCTTCATCAAGGGGTTCTGGGTTCAGTTTGCCTTGCAGAGAGCCTGTGCATATCTGCACTACCTCTCCTGAGATTAACAGGATTCGTCCTCCAAGGGACTCAAAAGGATTAGGAAGGTTTACATGCGTACATGAAACTGTGTCCATGGTCGACGAACGCATAGTTCGTGACTCGGGCTTATGCCACCATAGGACACAATCATTTACGGGTATAAAATCTATCCTAACCATACGCTTTCTTATTGGCCTAATTATACAATCAAGCAGAAATAAGGGGGATACAGTATATCCATTAAGAAATATGCTCGATTCCTGCAACATACACAGTATAGCCAATTCATACACAGTTACAGATAAATTACACAGGGTAAGAAATCACTTATCTATTACAGGTTGCCACGAACCAACTGACTGTGGGTGTTCATACTTCTACCCAACCATAGGCTCATAGGCATTCAATCTTAGCACTCTGGCCATCCCCATTCCAAGCCATGATATCACCAGGGGATTCTCACATTTCTCGAGGGTTCTCTCTCTATTTTTTCTTCTGCTTGGATCATGTTCTCTGCAACTCAGATCTTTCTCTCTCGGTGATGGCCTTGACGAGGTTTATCAGATGCCCCTCGACATCAATCTTGCGGCCTTCATCTCACAACTCGTTGGAGAACTCTGTGCATCTCCCCTGCGAGCTTACGCTCTTCTTCTCCCCGTCTCTTCCCGTGTCTCCTCTCCTTTGTGTGTGTCCCTCTTACCTTGGGAGGTTTTTTCGACCTATCCTGTTCCTTGTGTCAGAAGGAAGCTTAGGTCTGCAGGTCCCTGTGGTACTTCGAACTGACAACCCATGTTTCCATTCATGGGGGTGGTTGGTGATTCAACCACCAGTCCTTTCTTCATTGACTGGTTTTCTTTCCTTGGGATTCGAAGGAGTTTTGTCATCCTTATCAAGGGATATTTGGGGTTATTTGATATATGAACCCTCTCTTATAGTTTTCACACTCTTCCTCTAGTGATATCATGGCTAGTACTTTCAAGGCTTCACCCCCCACAGTCAGTTATTGGCAACTCAAACAATAATACATTTATATTTTCCTCATGCATTACCATGGAAATTCCTATTTTATGATTAATTACAAATTGGGGGAAACAGGGTGTTACATACCATCAAGACCTCACTCAAGATCTTCTCTACACATAGAAACTTGAACTATAGGGGCATTCATCCATACATCACACTTTCCATCTCATTCCCCCCTAGGGTCACCGAGATTGCCCCGTTGAGGTGATCAATTCACCTATAAAGTGATGGGAACACCTGCCTAATGTGACAGTGGGTAGGTTCTCTCTTATTTGTATCCATTTGGTGGTTGGGTCAGGATTTTCCAAACCTACAACTTGTGCGATAAAAAGTTTCATTGTTAGTTTCTATCTAAGAACAATCAAACTTTGTGATGTTTTATTTACCACAATTTTTGACTGGGAAGTTGGAATTTCAACCGCTTGTTCTTGTGTCAACTCATCTGTTGATCGATATTTTTTTGGTTGGTATTCAAGAAGTAATTGTTCCTTTGTTATTTTCACAATTGTTTCTTTAGTTTGACAACTTTGATATTTATACTCGACGATACATCGTGTTGGTTCAGGTTTATAGTCTCCTAAATTATTGTGTTCTCTTGATATGAGTTCTGGAAAGGGGGTTGGTGTCGTGATATCCTTGATGTGGACGAAGATATTATCAACTTTATTTAGGTTTACTTGTGGACTATGACTAGTGTATCGCATACATTCCCATGCTCATCAATTCTATAACATAACCTTGCAGAATGTTCATCGATCTGAAGCCTCTCTTGTGAGAATTCTTTAATTCTAGGGCTAGTTATTTGAATAGGATGAGCATATACAGATGGTCCCATTTCTTCATAATCCATGCTCTCAGTTTGGTATTCAAGTTGATAGGTGCCCATGCTAGCCTCTATTAATGGTGCTTCATTATTTTTGTTGAGGGTCATTGTGGTTGTTGCTATTTCTAGATCTGGTCGATTCCTGTTACACTCAAACTACTCACACACTCTATCAAGGTGCTCCTCCCCGACTATTTTTCTATTTGAATTTCGATTGTTCCACATATTTTGGATTTTCTCTCTTTTCTTTTTCCTCTTGTCTTACTAGAATATTTGGATTTCAATCATTTTCCTCTCTAAGAAATTTATTCTTCATTTGAACGAATGCTAATATGCTCATATTTTTATCGCAACATCTCACAGATCACCCGACCCACGATAATCGCCCCTACTTACTCGAAGTCGGTGGGGTTGGCCATATTTATTGCTTCATAAAGTAATCACATGCTTCTTTTGTATCTTTTCACCTTGATTCTAGGAATTCTTCTTACTTCTCGTCTCTCTCTTCCCAATTACTATTTTATGGTGGTGTACCTAGTCGAGTTCAGTACTCAACAATGTCATCGACTCCTTTGTGGAGAAGAAATTTATGAAGTAGTCTTGGGACAGTGCACAAAAAACCTTTGTGTAGCTCCGTGTAGAATTTGTCTTTTATTGTGTCGAGGGAAGTTTGATCCTCAATATCTTGTTCTATTATATAATCTTCGGTGATTCTTTTGACCCACTCATGTAAGTTTGTCCATCAACCATTTGTAATCTCGAGTGTTAGTTTCTCATCAGTAGTCAATTTACGCATTACTGGATTTGTTTATGTACTCAAATATGGATTCTAGGATAGCCTACATGAATCATTCATGAGTTTCTGAGAAGAATCATGATCTTTCTTTCTGATCCATGTGGATATCAGTGGCCACCTACCTATTCCACTGGCTCAAAGAAAAATGTTCTATTTTGGCATTTGTTTATAGTTTTTCAGTTCCCAAACTTCTGGGTTTGTTTTGAGGCCCTAAATAATATCTTTTTTGGCTTGACGGTACCTATGATGTTGTTGAAGGAATATATTAAACTGAATTGAATATGTACTCCTCAGTCATACCTTTCCAATAGTGTATCAAGTGCCTCAAATGGATATCATATGCAAAAGTTACGCCCTCGGGAAGTTGACATATCAACTACCCCCATCGAGGCCCACAAACCTTTTGGTGTTTCATCTCTCGGATTTAGGTTTTTGGATGTTTAGGGTTTTCTCATTTATGTTTTATGTTAAAAAGGCCTTTGGATCCTCATTTTACTCATATTCTTGCAAATGAGTGTAGTCATCACATCTCTTCTCATAGAAAAGTTGTCACCATTCAAGCAAGTTTGTTTCAGTCTGCATTTTTACAATTTCAACATATTTTGTTTATTAATAGAAGTCAAGTTTTAATGTGTCTCTGTTTTTTTTCTTTTTTATACATCTGTATTTCATTTCGTTTCATTTATAAATCCATATAAGTGGTATAAAAGTGGTCTTCTATTTATTTGTTTCTTTGTGCCTATCCCCAATGCAGTCAAGGTACAAGGAATTGGGACTCGAAGTAGTTGATCCCTTGCAAGACTATCCTCGCAGACCCTGCCAGCCTCTCATGGGGGAATAAAAGAGAGACGAAGGAGAAGGAGATCATTTTAAATTGTTTCTCAAGGAAGACCTTGCAAGAAAAAGGAATGAGATGATGGATAATTTTGCACAGATCCTTCCATGGCTGCCAATATGCGATGCATCTTCAACAAGTGGCTACTTTGGAAGTGTCGCCCCCATCAAGGTACAAGTGATTTTTGATATTCTAGTATTTGAATGTTAGATAGATGCATATGTCATAGATAAATGGTTGAATCTGCTAGAAGGGTATTTTTCAGTCCATAATTTTTCTGATAGAGAAAAGATTACATTTGTGCTCCTTAAGGTCGTCCCCCATGTCAAGGATTGGTGGGAGACTTATTGTGAGCAAATGTCCAATGAGGAATCGATAAGATTTTTTGTCACACCCACTTCAGATTCTTTCAAGGATTATATTAAGGAACAATACTACCTTGTTGGAAGCTACGATGACCAGTATACAAGATGGACCACCCTGCGATAGGAAAGGGATCAGGTAGTACCTGAGTTCACAAATATTTTTCATACCTTTCACACCAAGATGGTAATAAAACACTCTGAATGACATATGGTACTCAAGTACCATGGTAGTCTACATAGATACATCCAAATAGAGATGGAGTTTCTAGACATCTCATCACTAGGTGCGGATTATCGATATGTTGTCAAAATCATGCAAAAATTTAAACAGTTTAAGCGAAAGTTTGGATCTACAAATTACTCACAACAGGAGCAGTGCAAAGGCAACCCCAACCCATAGAAAAAAGGACAAAGCAAGGATGGACCCCCTCAAGAAAACCATTCCAAGCCTCAAACTGTTAGGATCCATCCCTAACCCCTCTTAGTTAGTTAGTTGTCATTGTAATAAGTGGTCAACCCTTATTATTGGGACCACAAGTAGTTAGAAGGTTGGTTAGTGAAATGTTATAAATTAGTTAGGGATAAACCATGGTATTGGCTCGCGGTATTGTACCATGGTATTTTTTGTTGTGAACAGTATTTAAAGAATACATCTCTCCATTTTGTGTTGTGGAGGATTATTGTAAGAGAGATTTGCGCATTTGGAGGTTGCCCCTCGAAGAGGCAAGTGAAATCAACTTCATGTGGTATCAATATTATATTTATGATCTATATTTGGTGTTCATGTTACTTGCACAATATATTTGCTTGTCCTATTAATTGTTCCAGGTATACTACAAGTGGTATCAGAGCTCTTTCGTGGGGAGGAAGTGTGGGAGAATTTTGTTTTTCACGGTAGCGACGTATTTTGGCATCAATAAACCACATATATTTTTCATTCAACACACAAATAAACAGGCAAGTAAACATACACGTAGGAAATACAAGTGGTTTTTAAGGTCATATTTTTTGGCCACCCTTGTAACCCCTGTTGGTACCCCTTCAAGTGGTATCACATCAGACAACACATGTGCACGAGCTTTCCCTAGGCATCTTGGAACCCACCTAGCTAAATTGATTGACTTCCTGACTGCTATAGTGTCACTGAGAACAACACTCGGAAATATACTCTCTAGTAACTGGATAATCGAGTAGGATAGCTAAGGGTACGGTCGAGCCTCCTTAGTTGGTGCCCTGATATATTGGGCCGAGTAGTATTGTTGACCCAGAGCATATATCAAAGAGATATAGCACAAGGAAAACCCTTGTCTGTAGGTACCTTGAAACAAACCTTAACCCTTGGGAAAGATACAAAACATAAAAATAACAGATCAAAAAGAGCACAGACAAGATCCATTGTTGTGCAACCTATCCTTCTGCATTTTGGTTGTGAAATTCCTACATCTTTCTTTCAGTTAAGAATTTTGACTTTCTGACACTGTTTGATACATATCCCATTGGCTTCTTCTTTTCACCCTTACCGCAATGATACCTATCATTTTTCATCCTTTTTTTGGACCCGACCCCCTTACCCCTTGTTTATGACCTATCCAATTGGCTTCATTTTTTTCACCCTGATTGTAGTGATCCCTATCAATTTTGAGCCCTTTTGTGGACCCGATCTCCTTCTTGACTCCCTTGTTTTCCACTTAGCCCATCACACTCCTCATATCATGCTAATAATTTTGGTAGCACTATCCTTGAGCTTCCACAATGGGTGCTACCACCTGCTCTCAGACTGCGGATGACTGGGACAATAAGGTAACCCAACTATATAATGATGTCATTGAGATCAAATAGAGCCCGGGGGACCTTGGCCAGCTCCATAAGCACTTTGCATACATGGATGCCATCAATACTAAACTCCATTCCCTTACCCAATACCTTGGTTTATTTGACAAGGGTAAGATAGCACATCAGACAACACATGTGCATGGACTTTCCCTAGGAATCCTGGAACCCACCTAGCTAAATTGATTGACTTCCTGAATTTTATAATGTCACCAAGAAAAACACTCGGGAAGATACTCTCTACTAACTGGATAATCGAGTAGTATGGCTAAGGTTACGGTCGAGCCTCCTTAGTTGGTGCCCTGAGATATTGGGCCAAGTAGTATTGTTGACCCCACACATATATCAAAGAGCTATAGCATAGGGAAAACCCTTGTCTGTAGGTACCTTGAAACAAACCATAACCCTTCGAAAAGATATAAAACAAAAAAATAATAGATCAGAAAGAGCAAAGACAATATCCATTGTCGTGCAACCTATCCTTTTGCATTCTGATTGCAAAATTCCTACATCTTTCTTTTAGTTAAGAATTTTGAATTTCTGACACTGTTTGAGACATATCACATTGGCTTCCTCTTTTCACCCTTAAAAAAGTGATACCTATCATTTTTCATCCTTTTTTTGGATCCGACCCCCTTACCCCTTGTTTATGACCTATCTGATTGGCTTCATTTTTTTCACCCTGATTGCAGTGATCCCTATCAATTTTGAGCCCTTTTGTGGACCCGATCTCCTTCCTAACTCCCTTATTTTCCATTTATCCTATCACACTCCTCATCTCATGCTAATCATTGTGGTAGAACTCTCCTTGAGCTTCCACAATGGGCACTACGACCAACTCTCATACTGCGAATGACTAGGACAATAAGGTAACCCAACTATATAATGATGTCACTGAGATCAAATAGAGCCCGGGTGTTAAGCCCTAAATAATGGCTCATTACCCCTTAATTGAGGCATATTACATTAGTAATGTTATTTTATTTATGTCGGCTTTAGTCCATTAGTTGTAATTATACCTCCTAGTCTCCTATATATACCAAGGAGGCATTTTCATTTGGGATCATCTTGTAATTGTACATTTATGTGGGCATAAGGAGGTTGCCCCCTCGAAGAGGCTTATTATCTGAATTTATCTCTTTTTCAAGGCGTTGAGTACTTATTCTAAGGTTTTTCTATGCTATATTTATATTTGGTTCTTAACATATGGTATCAGAGCTCAAGGTCTTGGGGTTTCGCTGCTACATCTAAGACACATTGGAATTTTCACTATAACTTTTTTTTATACAATGTTTCAGAAGGAACGGCTTGGAGGATATTTATTAAATGGATCAAGGTACGTTGGGTTAAAATTTCAGCTCCTGAGGCCTTACACTTTCGGAGATACAGCCTGTGCAAGATAGGGTTCTGGAATCATCCTGAAATGAGTCATTCCAGAATTTTCGCTATAACATTTTTTCTATAACGTTTCAGACCCTGAACTATGGAGGATATTCACAAAAATTACTATGGTACCTGTGGTAAAAATTTCATCTTATGGTTCATCTTACATCTGTAGATACACCCTGTGGAAGATAGGGTATCTGACTAGTCCTATTGACTAATCTCAAGAAGGTGTTATGGGTAAAACAATCATAACTTCTTCCTAGAGTATCCAAATTGAGTGAGGCTGGTTGTATTGGATAGTAGATAGTTTGTAGTACTTCTGGTATGTGTTTCAGAATTTTATATCAATTATTGTGTGTGGGGCATGCTATACAAGTGAGATCTCCTGGAAAGGCCAAATATCAGCAAGTTGTGGGGAAGTTACAGTAAATTCCACTTGGCACATCCAATTTTGATCAGAACTATGGAATTAGAGAGAAGAAATACCAGAGAACTACAAAAAAGAAAGTTTCATACCTAGAAGGGCCGAAACTTTGGATATAAATTAGAAGAAAGATTGTCTAGAAGAACCACCTCAAAATCAAGGTTCAAAAGTGATACTTGGTCAACATGCCACCCAAAAAGGGAACTTCTACACCAAATAAGCCTCTAGACAATCCTACATGGAATATTGATAAAGGTGAAGAAATGCATAGGGACATAAATGATTTACAAAAGAAGACAGTTACATGGCAGCCACTCATGGAAGCAACGAAGTGGTATGGCTTCAAAGTTTGTGTTCAGGAATCGAGTTTGAGAAGACAGCTATGAAGGTGAGTTGTGACAATCAAAGCACAATATTTATGGAAAATAACCCTACCTATCATTCAAAAACTAAGCACATTGATGTACAATACTATTATGTAAGATATATAGTGGAAAGTAACAAGGTGCTACTAGAGAAAGTAGCCACGTTGGAAAACATAACAGACTCGTTGACCAAGTCTGTGAGTGTTGTGAAGTTCTCTTGGTGCAGATAGGAAATGTACATTGCTTCTCTAGGTCTATGAAATCAATTTTAGGAATCTCTTGTTTCAGCAAAGAAGACAACAAGTGGGAGAATGTTGGGTTGTTATATTCTTTGCAGTTAAATTCTAGTCGAGGTGAATCGACTGACGATCGAAGGTCGAGGTGGGTCGACAACAATTTGAAGGTCGAGGGAGTCAACCGAGAAAAGTCGAAGTAGAAGATATCAAAAACAAGTCAACCATAAATAGTTCGAAGTGCGGGCGTGAGACAACCAACTAGAAACCGAATGAAAGACGACTGGTAGTCGACTGGTAATCCGACTTGGAGTCGACTGTAACAGAATCCATGGATTTGCGAGATTTGTAGCCAATAATATGCATGGATCTATAATCATTTTTGGGCGCCAATATTTATGTTTTTCCTGTTGTAAATCCTATAAAGAGGCGTGTTGTAAGTCTGTAAAGGCTAATGAAAAATATGCTAATGCATGTGTAGTCATAGGTTGTTGGTCATGTATATGTAAGCTAGATTGGCTACAGGGTTGTTCTTGTGCAGGAAAGAGGGTATGATGTCGATTGTGTCTTAGATGTGGACCAAGGTTAGACATGTAACCTTTTATTCAGATTGAATAAGACAACAAGAGATCAAAACTCTCAAAGGAATGTTTGATTTCCTGGTTAAGGGTTTCTAGGGTAAAATCTCAGTGTACTATGTGATTGCTTGTACGTTCTTGATTAAATTCTTCTTATTTTCTTCTAGCTTTAGTGTGGAAGTTTCTCTCATTTCCTGATAGTTCATAAATGCCCACTTCAACATGAATTTGGTGTTCAATACCACTTGTTGAAGAAAATGTTTAGGGGATTGTGACATGATTGGAGTCCCCAATTTCAATGATGGCACCAGGATTTAACGTAGTTGCAAATTTTTCCCATGCATCCGCCTCATTGTTCAGATCCCTCCTGATGTGGAAGAGAGAAACCTTATCAAATTTTGATCAAACCTATTTGATTCTTGGTACAATGTCTTGTAGCTTGTTTCCTCCGGGGTTTGTTTCGGTAATTACTGCCTTGATGATAAGCAGTGAATCCCAAAGATAGACAAGGTCCTGATTCCATATTTCCTAGCAATGATGAGTCCACACCACAACAAGTAAGCTTCAGTTATATTGTTTGACACATTCCCTAGGCCCTAGGCATAATAAAAAATCTTGTTCCCACAAGGATCATGGAGACTCCCCCCCCACGCCTGCCACCCCTACAAATGATAATAATTTGAGGAGTAATTTGCAAGGTACTTTACATGATAATATTATCCATCACTTCAATTGTGACATTGTCAAAGACTTCAATATCATGTCTTAAAATTCATTTTTAGTTTGTGATTATTTTAAAATAATGTGATTTCACAAGCTATTTAACAAATAGTATTCTCTTGACAGAACTTCAAAATGTGCAAATAAATTCAATTTTGCATTGTTGAACACACTCCAATATTTAGTAACAACACAAAAATAGCTTGCACACCATTACTTAACACAAAAAAAATTGCACTATGCAAAAACAATAACAATTTGTAGCAATATTGATCACACGTTAATATTTGATACCAACACAAGAATGCCTTGGACACCAATACATAATCAAAACTACATTGAGTAGATACCATCAAAATTTGTTTCTTAAGAGACATAGAATTGCACTACATAAGACATTCCTACAGAGGGTAATGTTTGTTGTTAATGTTTGTCTTTTCCAATCTCAGAGGACAATTAAACTCAAAACACAAAAAAACATCATGTGTGGCATTGCTCACTCAATTTGCATAAACAGTAAGTTATATTAATTGAAAACATGCAAACCACAAGTACCACAATCGTACAATGGTTTTAGGTTGTGTGTATTACTCAAAGGCTCCAATATAAAATTGCATGGGCCAAAGGCCAACTCTAAGAAAACATGTTTAAAGTTATATGGCTGACTAAAGACAATGTATGGCTCACATGTCAACTTATATAATATGTATGGCTCTCTTACCCAAATGAAACTCAAACACTAGGCTCACAATGTCTCTAAACTAATTCGTCACACATTGTATAACCAAAAACTTGCAAGGTGTTATATATTTATATATTAAACTTGATCATTAGGGATTATTCATGACTCGGTCTTCGCTCCTATAGATTTTTGTGCTCATTTGATGCACCAACATGACCTCCAAGATATTCTAAATCTAAAGGCATGCTAATGACAACTCCATGTGATTGCTTCCTCATACTCTAGTAGACATTGTGCTCCTATTGATTGGAGTTGACATGGATATTCTAAATCTAAAGGCATGCTAATGATGGCTCCATGTGATTTCTTTCTCATACTCTAGTAGACATTGTTCTCATAGTGATTAGAGTTGACATGGCCACTAATTAGAGATGATTCAGTCAACTCCACCTCATCCACTTGCACCACATCAACTTCTAGTCGTTGCAACATTGTCACATGCTTCACTCTTCAGTGATTTCACAATCTTTTCCTTGCACCATTTCCCTTCTACTCTACTATATAAAATTGTGGATTAGTGTTAATACTTAACCAATATGTTTGATTGAGAAATTGCATAAAATTACAATTGTGTTGCACAATTCCTCCCCTTTAATGAAAAATTGTTCTCCTTCATGCCAAGCATTTCTATAAACTTTTGAAACTTATCTTTGTTGAACACATTTGTAAATATGATTGCAGCATGATACATCCATCTTCCTATAATTACCTCAAATAATGAAGTGCACCTCAAATGTGTTTCGTTCTTTCATGAAATAAATGTTCTTTCCTAGTCAAATTACATTATGGTTACCACAAAGCATAATAGTTAGATTTTCTTGCTTCACTCCAATATACACACAAATTCACCTCAACCACAGTACTTCGATAGAAGAAAAAAAAGTGTATGTTGTTTGTTATTAGTCGACAAGATTGCAACAGATCCCATCTTAAATGCACAACTATGGATCTCTTGGAATATAGGCAACTAGCCTAGTTAAAAGTAATAAATCTAACCACTACAAAATGTTTACTCTTGACATATGTTACTACAAAATTTAGAGTTTGTTTGATGTGTCACATTATTCTCTTTAACAAATGGCTCAGAATCTGACCTTTTTAGGCCATCCAGGGGGCTCAAGAAAGGGTGCCCATTATCTTCATTACTATTTTTTATACTAGTGGAGGGTCTGAGTAGAGCGTTGTTTAAGGCAAAAGGATATGAGAATTTTAAAGTATAAATATGGGGATGTTGTCGTCCTAATACACACCTACAAACGTGGAGAAGTATCCAATCCACTTGGTGTGTCCTTGGAGGCACAAACCCAAATCCAGACCCACTGTCACCTCAATATGGACTCCTTCAGTCTAGGCTCACTCCTAGGGAAGCCAAGGGGGTAGACCCTATTAAACTATGTGAAGAATTTATTAGTTCTAGGAGTTAATTGATTTGTTGATTAGTATTACCCAGCCCAGTGACAAGCAACCAATGCAATATTCAATCTTTCAATGACAAGCAAACCTTTGTTTATTAAACCACAATTAGACCAGTGCCTAAAGATTTCACTTATTAGCACAAATTTGATAACTCAACAAAATGAAATAAAATTATGAACTATTTACACGATGAATCGAAAAATAACTTTATACAATTACTTTAAAACAATGAATAAATGAAGAATGGTTGTAACTGAATCAATATAAATATTTACACATGACAATATCTTGCAAAAATAAATAGGATGTAAATACTTTAAAATAAATTGCAAGGAAATATAAATGGTGTGCAAGTGTATAGGTTGCTTTTAGTTAATTTTAAGTCTTTATTTAACTTAGGGGTTTAGATGTAAAAAGTTGCAAGCCTAATATATGTGACTACCCCAAGTCCTTATCCCTTAGCCAAAAGGAAATGTTGGGTACTCAACAAGAGAACAATAATCTTCTCCCCTGGCTCCACAGGGCAAGTCCAAAGTGTTTGGGCGCTCAACAAGGAGGACACTTAGTGCCGTGAAACCGTCTTTGGATTCAACCCCTTCTAGCCTCCACAAGTCACCTTATTTTAGTGGCCAAGCAATAATGGAGAATGGGTGCCTAATTAGACTAACCACTCAATCATTTTCCCTTTCTTATTACCCAAGATCCACAAAGTGGAAAGGGGAGAAAATACGGGGCAAAGGTGGGGTAAATTTCATTTACTTTGAGAAATAAAAGGAAACTTTAAACGCTAGCCGGCACAAATTTGTAGGATGGTTTATCCACTCACATGCAAGGTGTGGACAAACAAAAATTAATTAAAATAAATAACTTAAACAAATTAACCACACTATGTTGGCACAAGGTGGAGGAAAAAGCCTTCAGATTTTTTGGCACAAGGTGGAGGAAAAAGCCTTCAGATTTTTTGGCAAAGGTGGACAAAGTTAACTAAAGAAAAAATCAGAAAATTATTTCTAATCCTAGACGACACGATTTGCAAGGATGGTAGAGCCAAACACAATACAAGGTGTGGGCAAAAATTAATAAAATAATTTACAGATTTTAAACTTGAAAAGAAATAGAAAGTGCAAGCTCAAGAGACTCTCTTGGGATTTTTACAATAGCTTTAGAAAGTGTGTGTGTGACAGAGAGGGGGGATTTTAACCAAAGCTTATTGATGTTCTCTTGAGCCTCTAGTTGCCAATTTTTGGCAGCACCTTCTCTTTTTGTGGTGAAAACCTGCATAAAACAACAAAAAAAGCTTGCTAGAAAATGTTAAAAATCACCAAAATATTTTAGTTTTATGTTAACATATGTACAAAAAAATTTACAGAAAAAATAAGAACTTGAAAATTGGAATTTTAAAAAAGATCATGATGATTATATGTTCAGAAAATAAACAAATAAAGGGATGAAATTAAAACAGAAAATTGATTGAAGCAAAATGAAGCCTGTGGAGTTCCTCTTCCAAGCTTTGGCAACCTGCAAATCTGTAAACTCTTATTACACAATGAGGCAAGAAGGTGAGATCATTTAATAGGCCTACAAAATACTTTGTAAACTCTAATAAAAGAAAATCACATAAATCTATAGCAATACTACTACAGATTTATCCCTAGAAAAATACTTTGCTTAGGGTTCTTCAAGTAAAACAATGTGAAACAAGAATAACAAAACCTACAATGTTACCTCACAAAGAGAACATATCACACAAGAGTAGCCAATAGAACCAAGAATACACCATGAAAGCACCAAAGAACACCAAGATATTCTCCAAAGATTCACTTTACTTCTCCAAGAAAGGTTACCAAATGGCACCAAAATTACAAGAGAAAAATGGGAGAGAATGAGAGAAAGTGGGGAGAGATTTTGGTATAATGGAGTTACTCTGAAAACTATTAGAATGTGCACGTTTTACCATAGACAATATCACTATTTTCACCCAACCATATGTCGAAGCCACCCTTCGAGCACCTTGACCTTGATAGAGAGAAGAAACTTGGTAGCAATCCAATAGTCGAGCAAGATTAATGCACCAAGCAAGAACTAACCAAAGTTGATCAGAGAGTCCAACCCAAAAATATAGAAGCAATAGGCTTCAAAACTGGCGGCAGCACCTTCTCCAGAACTTGCGCACAATACTGCCAGACTGCAATGTGCACAAGTGTCTCTCTGTAATTCTGAGAGTTGTGTGTAAAATGAGAAATGGTGCCCTGTATTTATACTTGCTCTGGCAGGCTGCTTGGGTTGACTTCTCATTCTGGGTACTAATTAATTCATATTAATTATCTCTCTCAGCCGACATCTCTTCTAGGGTTACATTCACTTATTTTATTTCTTCCGAAATGTTCTAATCTTGTCAAAGGGTCACAATGGAGGTTGATACCTCCCAAAGCTACCATAATATCAACACTCCCTCCTAGATAGGGAGGTATAACTGATAATGGTCTTGAGCACAAACAGACCATTCAACTAGTAGCATCACGAGCACCGTCATTGTTATCCAACTGGATAATCTCCATGAAAATTGGTACAATGTCAACTAACAGAACACAACTGTTCTTATCCATAGTAGTACACAACTACTCAAACCGTGACGCACAGTCACAAACAATGGAACATTTCCACCACAGTAGCATATCTCTATTGTCTGGAGACATGCAGTCTCCATCATATCATCTGATATCAACCTACACAAAAACAATGTTATGATATAAACTTGAGTCATCTGGGCCATTCTTCCACTCACATCTGTGAGATCTGGAAGAGCATCTGCACTCATAGTAGAACATCTATGATGGGATATATGGAATATTCTTCTCAAGTAAGGAAGAATAACTATCATAATTCACGAGCCTGGACCATTTCCTATCCTGGGCCATTCCTCCAGCACTAAACAAAGTGCAACCTAGAGAGAATGAGTCTGCCTTAGGGAAAGCATGTCCTTGATTGTTGAACCTGGACCATTCACCTATCTGGGCCATTCCTCCGGCACTAAACAAAGTGCAACCTAGAGAGAATGAATATGTCCTAGGGAATGACTGTCCAGACCATTTCCTAAGGAAATGGATGTATTGCACCAACCTCCAAAACGGACCATTCTTTGAAACTGCTCACAACTGTGAGCTTCAAAAGAATGATTGTCCGGCGAGGCGGACCAGTCTTCTTGACCACTACTAAGAGTGATTGTCAAGAAGAGAGATTGTCCTAGACCATTCCCCATGTTAACCACAATGGGAAATCATTGTCTATGGTACATCAGCAATCCATCGAACCATTTTCATTACGAAAATGACCATTCGATCTGGACCATTTTCAGAACTGGAAAATCCCTATCCGTCAGAAATATCAAACCACTTTCCGAACTGGAAAGGAACTGCCCAAGATGGACCATATTTAAACTTAAAAATGGTTGTCCTTAGTTCAATGATATGTCAATGCTCCCTCCCAACCTAGAGGGTCATTTCTTCCCTTTCAGATAAGGGAGTTATTTCCACAATCCCCAATTTGTCTCGGAAATATGCGAACTTTATTCTGGACAGAGGCTTTGTCAGGATATCTGTTGTCTGCTCATCTACGGGGATGTATTGGAGCTTTACTTCTCCTTCCTGGACTTTATCTCGAATAAATTAGTATTTTATCTCAATGTGTTTCGACCGCTCATGAAACACTGGGTGTTCGGATAGTCTTATACAACTCTGATTGTCACAGTGTATTATGGTCAAATCTGGAACCTGATCAAATAAGTCAAAAATCAACTTTCTCATCCATATTGCTTTTGTACATGCCTCACATGTTGCGATATATTCTGCTTCAGTTGTGCTGAGTGTGACAGACTTATTTTTCTTGCTACCCTAAGATATCATAGCGGGGCCCAGGCTAAAACACATCCCTGAAGTACTCTTTATGTCTTCTGCACTTCCTTCCCAATCTGAATCTATGAATCCATGAAGATGTATATCATTGGATGTTGTATATCTTAAACCATAGTTTAGTGTCCCACGGATATACCTTAAAACATGCTTTGCAGCGATCCAATTCTCATGTCTAGGTTCCACCTGGAACTGGCTTAGTGTATTTACGACAAAACAGATGTTTGGTCGAGTATTTACCAAATACATCAATGACCCAATCAATTTTCGATATAGTGATGGATCTCCTAGATCAAAATCTGAATCTCTTATTTTTCTTATATCTTTAGTCATAGGAGTGTCCATGGATTTGCAATCCATCATTCCAAACTTTTGAAGAATCTTTATTGCATACTTTCCTTGTCCAAGGAATACTTCACCACGCTTCTGCCATACTTCTAGTCCCAAGTAATAATGCATGAGACCAAGATCTTTCATATCAAACTCAGAAGCTAGTTCCTTTTTGCACTAGATGATGAGAGACTCTTCACCTGTTAGGAATAGATCGTCGACATATAGTAGTAGAATCACAGGCGCATTGTTCACGACTTTGTAGTAAATATTTGGATTTGCATGACTTTTGGAGAAACCAAGTCTCATTAGATAGTTGTCTATTCTGGCATACCAAGCTCGTGGAGCTTGCTTGAGTCCATATAAACCTTTCTTTAGTCTGCAAACATGAGTGTCTTTGGAATGTACTTCAAACCCTTGAGGTTGTTCAATATATACTTCTTCTTCGATTTCTCCATTGAGGAAAGTTGTCTTTACATCCATCTGATGTAAACTCCATCCCATGGAAGCGGCAAGAGATATGATAGTTGTAATGGAAGTATATCTAGCAACCGGAGAAAATGTTTCGTTATAGTCTTCTCCCTCCTTTTGGAAGAACCCTCTAGCTATGAACCTTGTTTTATATTTATCCACACTTCCGTCTGATGCATGTTTGATCTTATATACCCATTTTGAAGTTACTACTGATTTTTCTTTAGGTCTAGGCACAATTTCCCATACATAATTTTTCATGATGGATTGGTGTTCTTCTGTCATAGCTTCTTTCCATTGTTTCTTCTGAACTGCCTCTTCAAACGTGGTAGGTTCTTCATCTAGAAGCTTTGTTATACACGTTGCATATCTTGATAATATTTTGGGCTTCTTACTTTTTCTGAAGGTCCCATCTAGGGCCTTCGGTCTTTCTGCTTCTTGTAAGGTATATTCAAGCCAAGATGGTCATTTCTTGGTCTTAGGTACAGTGTCTGAATCAATGGTCTCACATGGTTTCATCGGATGATCAAGTTGTTCATTTTCGTCATTCTGGTTTTCTAGAAGACATGTGTTTTCTTCAATAGGCTCTTCATGCTCTTCTTCTTCTATAGTTTATTTTATGGATTTTTTGAAAGCCATCTTTTCATTGATGGTCACGTCTCTGTTGAATTCAATCTTATGTTGTTCTGAGATATAGATTCTATAGGCTTTGGATGTTTCACTATATCCCACGAATATTCCCTTCCTTCCTGAAGGTTCTAATTTATTCCATTTGTCCTTGGGAATGTGAGAGCAAACAGTGTTGGTTGTGGAGCCTGATAATGTTCCTGATTTCGAGGTCCTTTCTTTCAGCCATGTTTATACCCCATGAAGACTTTACACCCCATAAGTATGTACACTCTTCCACGCGGGGGAGTGCAGAGGGGGGGTACCTCCTCTGCGGGGTTCGGGGGGTTTGGAGGCAAAGCCCCTGAAGAAAAAATTGCCTTGTAAATGTATATTGTAATTTCATTGTAAATCTAGACCGTTCATTATAAGGTCGCAGATCTAACGATAGAAATTATGTTAGGGTTTTTTTCCCTAGAAGGAAACCCTCTGTTATGAGGGAAATGTATTGTGGCTATGCATTATGGCGAGTATTGTATTCTGAGAGAGGAGACTGTGATAGAAATAAGAGAAAGTTACAGCGGGTTTTGTTGTAGGTTGTATCCCTTCATTTGTTGGATAATAATAAAGGAAGGACCTGGCAATTTCTCTGGTGGACGTATCCCACACTGGGTGAACCACATAAATTTGTGTCTCTCTTGTATTGTGTATCTTTTGTGTTTTGTTTCCGCATTTGTTTTATTTTATTGCTACGCGGTCCTGTTTTTCTAACAAACAGGACATCCAAAGATTCTTAGGTTTTCCACATTAGGTTTCTTTCCCGAGAAGGATTCTTCTGGAGTCATGTCCTTCAATATGCGGTGAGGACTTCTATTCTGAACATACATTGTTGTCATGGCTGCTTCTCCCCATAAGAACATGGATAAACCTTGATCGTTTAGTAGTGCCTTCACAGTTTCTTCAATAGATCTGTTCTTCCTTTATGTTACACCATTTTGTAGGAACAGTCAGCTCCCTCCTAATCCCTTCCGATTTGCAAAAGAAAATGAATTCCTTTGATGTGTATTCTCCTCCATTATCTGTTCTCAAGGTATTTATTTTCTTGTCCGTGAGGTTCTCTATCTCTGCTTTGAATTCTTGAAACTTGTTGAATATTTCGTCCTTTGTCTTCAAGAAATATAACCAAGTCTTTCTTGAGTAGTCATCTATGAAGATTACATAGTAAAGAGAACCTCCTAGAGATTTGACTGCTATCGGACTGCAAACATCTAAGTGTATTAGATCTAGAATCTCCTTAGATCTATTGTTGTTACTTGGGAATGGTTTCTTGATATTCTTTCCAAGAGCACATCCTTTGCAAATTCCTTCATGTGTAGACTACAATTCTGGTATTCCTTCAACCATATTTTTGAGAAAAGGTAATGCTTGATATTTAATATGAGCATACCTTATGTGCCAAAGTTCATTGGGATTGACTTCATCATGTACAAGAGCTTCTTCATTTTTTTCTATTAGTCTATGTAGATTTCCTTCACGGGTTCCAATAACCCTAGCATTCTCTATGTTGGAGTCTTTATGCCAAGATAACACTTTTCCATCTACGAAATCTATTTTGTTTCCTTTGTCTTCTAGGCAAGATATGGACACAAAATTATTTTCTAAACCAGGTATATATAAGACATTGCTCAAATGAACATTGTTACTTGTTTTCAACTTGACGGAGGCTTGTCCAAGTCCTTCAACTGGGTAAGTGCTTTTGTCTCCAAGATCTACCTTGTACGATGTCTTCTTCTCATTTAGATTTGAGATTCTGGCTTGATCTCTCGTCATATGCCTAGAAGCTCCACTATCAATTATCCACATGTCATCTTCAATCGTTCTTGTGAGTGTTGAGTAGTGTAGATGACTATTCTTTTCACTCATGACTTCGGTTGACTGGTGACTGGTCATGCCTTGATCCAAAACTTCAAATTTGACGTTTCTGACTTCTGAGAGTGCCAAGAGATGCGTTGGACTAAGGCACACTTGAATACCTTATTCTTGAAGGAGATGTTCCATCATAAGGTGTTGGATCGGGGTTTTAGGGTTTCTGCAACCGCTCCTGCTAGAAACCCTAGCGACAATGTCTTGGAAGTTGCTCCTGCTAGTAAACCCTAGCGACAGTTCTTTAGCGAGCTTAGTATCCTAATGGCTATGCTTCCTTCCAATGGTTAGACTGAATGAAGGAGGTGTGGGCCCATACCCTGTTAGAATGTGCTCATTTTACCATAGACAATATCACTATTGTCACCCAACCATAGATCGAAGCCACCCTCCGAGCACCTTGACCTTGACAGAAGGAAGAATCATGGTAGCAATCCAATAGCCAAGAAAGGCTAATGCACCAAGAAAGAAGTAACCAAAGTTGATCAAAGAGTCTAACCCAAAAAGCTAGAAGCAATAGGCTTCAGAATTGGTGGAAGCACCTTCTCCAAAACTTACGCACAAAACTGCCAAACTGTAGTGGGCACAAGTGTCTCTCTATAATTCTGAGAGATGTGTGTAAAATGAGAACTGGTGCCCTATATTTATACTAGCTCTGGCAGGCTGCTTGGGCCGACTTATTCTGGGTACTAATTAATTCATATTAATTATCTCTCTCATCTGACATCTCTTTTAGGGTTACATTCACTTATTTTCTTGCTTCTGAAATGTTCTAATCTTGTAAAAGGGTCACAATGGAGGTTGATACCAACTGAAGCTACCATAATATCAACAAAAACTTCCTGTCAAAATGAGGAGAAGGGGATTCCTTTTAAAGGAGGGAAAGAGAAGATACCTCTCTTGGATGAATTACAAGTGTGACCCATCCAAAAGAGAGAGAACAAGTTAAGGGGGGCACACTTTTAGGGTTTTGGAGTGAGTTAGGGTTTGAGGGGTGAGATGTGAGGGGGGGAAACCCCATTTGACTTGTCATGGGGAGTTCTTCTAAGTGTATTTTTACTTTTCCAAATTAATAAATACATTATAAAACATTTCCCCACTTATTTTCTTGACTTTAGACACTATTACAATTTTTGACCTTTTGACCTTAGTCAATTATTTGCTAGCTTTTGACTCACTTGGACTCCTCATGGACAATGAACAAGCAAAACTTGTCCAATTGAGTTGAAACTTGGTCCAACGGTGTAGGGGGTCATAATCCATTTGATTTGAGTACTCACACCCTTATACAAAATCCACAAGGACCAAATTTTCAAATTTTTCATCAAAAATAATTAAAATTTCCAATTTACTGAAAATTTTAATTATTAAAAAATCCTATCAAAACCTAATAGAATTCTGCAAGACTCTAGGATATGTCTAGCATGGTCATTTACAACATCTTTATACCTTAGTCACACACTAGACTTGATCATTAGAACACCTTTCACCACTTTAAACTAAAGAGTAATTAAAATCGTTGAAAATCAAGATTAATTACCTGAGGAAAAAAAAACACTCAATGAAAGGACTTCCCTAATGATAAATTCCTAGGAAACTAAATAAAACTTGACCCATGCTAACATATTACAAAATTATCCCATGCAGGGGAGTGGACATTCTATGGACACAGAAAGAAGTGTTGGGGGGAAAAGTTGCTCTGTTGAGCCATAAGTCTTCAAACTTGTCGTACCACAAGGTACATATCTTCATGATACATGACATTGACACCTAGTTGAAATAGGTGGTCAACAAGGGAGATCCTTATTTATATTTCACTTGGTTTTTGTAAATGATGTTCTTTTATTTTTTTATTGGTCTAGAAGGGACATTGTCAAATGAAAAGAGATTTTAGAGCTATATTGTGTTGCCATGAGCAAGAGGGTTAATATGCACAAATATTCCATCTCTTTCAATGGGGTTACTGAAGAAAATATGAATTTTATTCTTCAGTTGGCTCCCTACCAACAGATTAATTTGCAGAAAGGGTTGGAGTACTTAGAATTTCATATCAAACCTAATGATTGTGCTAAAGTATTGGGATCAACTAATAGAAAAGGTTGAGAATATAGTAATTGTGTGATGTCATAGGTGGTTGTCTAGGGGAAGAAGAATTACCAAAGTGAAGTTAGTATTGGAAGCTATACCAATCTCCTAGCTCTTACTGGCTTTCATTCCAAAAGGGGTCTTAGAAAATATAAAAAGGATCAGTTTTAGGTTTTTATGGTCTAGGAAATGTGAAAGAGAGGGTATACCCTTAGTCAAGTGGAAGGTAGTGGCAAAGCCAAAAGATCTGGGTGGAGGGGGGCTCAAGAATGTTCATCCAGTTGGGAAGGCTTTGGTAACTAAGTGTGTTTAGAGGTTGATCTTGAGTAAATGGTGTTAGATTTTTAGGGTAAGATAGAAACAGTAGTCTCTTTTTAAAAAAAATATGCAAGATTCCTTTAGATCTCTGAAGTACAGAAAAGTAATATGGCAGAGATAGTAGAATTAAGATTTCATAAACAATAAATCTAAATTGTAAACTGAAAATGAAACCCTAACTTAAAAGAGATCTTCCAATCTTTAGACAGCAGAGATAAATCAATCTTTAGACAGCAGAGATATTCCAATCTTTATATAGCAGAGATATATCAATTCTTTAGACAGCAGAGATAAATCAATCTTTAGACAGCAGAGATATTCCAATCTTTATATAGCAGAGATATATCAATTCTTTAGACAGCAGAGGGTTAGGCAAATACTCCAAT
>ML784488.1:483354-499793 GCA_009831015.1 Picea engelmannii
ACTGAGACACACTCACTGTATGTCTCCCTGCTAATGATCAACTTTCCAGCTTTCCCACCGCGATAAACATCCTGCAGAACCGAGGAGGATTTGGCATTGGAATTAAGACCTTTCTCCAAGAAACGTCTTTCTGACAAGTTAACAACACGTGGGAAACCCATCTCTGTTTTCAGCACTTGCATGGACTTCAATGCCTCCATTACTCTATACCGAGGGATCATCGTCCTCTCCAAGCCGTATCCAAGAAGAGATGGATACTGGGCGAGATCATCCAACGAAATCCCTGCATAACTGACCAAAACATCCACATTGTTCTTCAACTTTTCCTCTGACAGCTCCAGAATCCATGGCTGCCCCCTCCGTACATCCGAAATTTGTTTTTCCGAAAAACCTAAATTGCTCAAACACCGGAGTTTTCCATCTAAGTTTTCTTTTCCTATCCCCAATATTGCACCCACGGCATCTGTAAACATTTTTGATCCCTTACTGAACCCTAAATCCTCGGCCAGTTTAAATGACTCCATAACTTTTTCCGCTGAAGTCGCGAGGAAATGAAGCTGCCTTGCCACTGATTCTGATAATGCGTCACCCTCAGTACCCAATCTTTGCAAGAGTAAAATCGCGGATTTAAGCTTATCCTCACTGGAACTAAAAGTCCCTGAATCACTGTAAACGAGTTTGGCAATAACCTTTTCCTCCATGAAAACCCTAAGGAAGCTCATCGTAGCCTTTGGATTTCTTCCGGACTTATATAATAAAAACTTGGGGTTCTTCAGAACCACCCTTCGAATCTGGGTGGTCGAACCACATTCATTTAACAGCTCCGAAACGTCTTCCAAATTCTGGCTTGATTTATGGAGCAAGCCATTGCGATCTCTGAAGGCCTTTGTGATATCTTCGTCTGTCAAACCATATTTGTTGAGTAGAAATACTGTGGCAACAGCCCTGTCTGGTGGAGGTATGGATGACACTGGCATTTCGGTGCAGAAATTGGGGAATTTGAAGTCGGACTTTGCATTAAATAGAAGATGAGGAAACAGGGAATTTGGCATTGGTAGATGATAAGATAATAATGGGGTTTCATTCAGATCAGCGGTTTCCATAATAGATATCATCTCTGCAATATAAATGGACGAAAGATGAAGTCCGGAAGGTAGTGTTTGAAAGAGAAGAATGAAGAGGACGCCGGCCGACACTGGATAACCATAGATCATTGGAAGGCATTGACTAGCAGGTTTGAATGCTTGGAAGGAAGGCAGGTTTGAATGCTTGGAAGGAAGGGGCTGAGTAGCAGGGTTGAATAGGGCTGAGTAGTAGGGTTGAATGGTGATCTTGGAGGCATTATCGAAATTATTTTTATTGTTGAAGTATTAAATGGTCCTCCATAGGCACGGGGTAAAAACGCGTTTATAAGTGGAGTTAATTGAGCAACGGAAAACGGGGAATGAATATAGAAAAGCGTTTATAAATGGATTTTGAATATATATATATATATATATCTTCATTCATGTAAATTTATATTGAATTAAAAAAGTTATTTTATAGAATAATTAGACAACCAATAAAAAATAGGTAAGTAATTATTCAATTTTATTTTAAATAAGTTGTTTAAATTTTTTAAATTTTGGTTTTTTAAATAGAATTTGACAATATAAATTTAGGTAAAATAACTTAATTTTATTGATTAAATTGTATTTTTAAATATATAAATGGATTCAGCATTCTTAAAAATCTCTTAAACACTTTAATTATAAGTTTCAATCATATTAATATACACTTCCAATAATCTCTAACCACATTTCAGACAAAATTTATAAACATAAAATGTTTAACTAAGCATATTTTAAATTATCTAAAACATGTTGAAATTGTTAGATTATAAATTCAAAACGGTATAGATTAACTTTTGAGTAGGGGTAATGTGTGATTTTACTATTGAGTAAGTTAATTTTGTTGCAAGAGGATATGATTTTTTTGGAACATCTTTTAATAAAATTTTGGTAGAAATTTTAGATATGATAAAAGTTTTATCATGATTTACTTTTGTGTAAGTTGTAAAGATGTTTTTTAGTTTTGAATTAATTAAGATTCTTGAAAATTTGATAAAAGTTTCAAATTGATCAAATTTGTGATTCCTTATGTAAGGAAGTTTGCTACAATATTAGATAGCTCCATTATAACTAGCATAGATCCAACTTAAATTTGGATCTAAGCACCAAGTGGGATTTTATTTCTTAAGATGTAATTTATTTTTATTATTTCATTCAATGTCAAGTTTTACATTGTGGGTGGGATTGTTGTTTTGTTTAATTAAGTCTACTTTAATTTTATAATTATTATTATTATTTTTAATTAAGTGGACTTTATGTTTTTTTTAAATGTATTGTTTTAAGTGGGGACTTATAATTAAGAACATGTGTTTTCTCCTTGGAGGTTACAGGTTCAAATCGAGAGGGGGGTAAGGTATGTTTTGTACTCAAATCACTCTTGAAAAAGAGCTAAATTGTTAATTGTTTACCCTGCTCCATACTCTATACTTTATTGAGTATGTGTGGTGAAGAGGGCAAATAAACTATCTATCAATCATCAATAAACATAATACAATAAATGTAACCCACTAGACTAATCATCAATTAACATTAACCCAAGACTATATTAAGATTATTAGAGATATCCAAATCAATGTTCAAAATAATGACTTAAAATCTAAATTTTCATGTCTACATTTATCAACCGAACCATTTTGACACATTATAAAAATTTGAATTGTAATTAGCAAGGTACTTTATAAGATGGCAGAGTCTTTCCCCTAATATGAATAGTGTTAAAGATTCAATGTCATGCTTTATAAGTTATCTTTGGTTTGTGGTTATTATTTATGTAGCGTCACAAATTATTTTACAAATAGTATGATCTTCACGTAACTTCATAATGTGCAAACATGAACAACTTTGCATCGTTGATTGCACGCCAATATTTGATACCAACACAAGAATGATTTTCACACCAATGTACAATCAAAACTACGTTAAACAAATACCACCAAAGTTACTTCTTAAATGACATAGAATTGCACTACATAAGACATATCCCTACAGAGGGTAATGTTGTGCAAATATTTGTGTTTTTCAATCTCAAAGGACAAATAAACTTAGAAAAAAAAACATTGTGTGTGACATCACTCACTCAAGTTGCATACCACAAGTACAGTGGTAGCGTAATGGCCCTAGATTGTGTGTATGAAGAAAAGACTCAAAATATAAATTTGGGCTAGAGACCAACCTTAAGAAAAATTCTATAAAGCTATATGGTTCACTATAGACTCTGTGTGGCTCACATGTCAACTTCTAGAATTTGTATTTCTCTCTTGCCCTGATAAAATTCAAACTAGGCTTGTAATCTCTTTAGAATAATTCTCCACACTATGTAACCAAAACACTTACAAAATGTTATATATTTATAACTTAAACTTGATCATTACGGTTTTTTCTTGACTTGGTCTTTGCTTCTCTAGATTTGTATCCTCGTATAATGCATCAAGTTGACCTCCAAGATATTCTAGCTCTAGAGGTGTTATAATGGTGACATCATGTGATTGATTTCCATACACCTTCATAGACATTGTGCTCTTAGTGATCAAAGTTGACCTGGTCAATGATCAAAGTTGATTAGGTCAACTTCACCTCATCCACTTACACCACATCAACATATACTCATTACAACACTTCTTCAAATGCTTATTTTAGTGCTTTGGCAATCTTTGCCTCATACCATTTCCCTTCTATAATACAGCATAAAATGGTGGGTTCACCTTCACGTTTAACCAATATATGTGCTTGACAAATTACAATTAATCCCCCGTGATGAAAAATTGTTGTCCTTTATGCCAACCACTACTCTAAACTTTTAAAACTTATTTTTGCTTAACACATTTGTAAATATGTTTGCAACTTGATATGACCTTCTTCCAATAATTAGCTCAAATAATAAAGTGTACCTCAATGTATTATTTCTTATTTGAAACAAACATTATATGCTAGATCAACTGCATTATGATTATCATAAAACCTAATAATAAGAGTTTGTTTCTTATATGAAACAAACATTATATGCTACATCAATTGCACTATGATTATCATAAAACTTAATAATAAGAGTTTTTTTCTTCACTCTAATATCTACTAAAACTCGCCTCAACCACATTGCTTTAATAGAAGAAAATATTTGTTGTTTTAATAGAAGAAAACATTTGTATAATGCGTGTAATTACTCCATGAGATCGTTATAGATCCCATTTAAAATGCATAGCCAAATATCGATCATTTGTCATATATCCAACTAACCCAATTGGAATCAATAAATCTAACCACTATAAATTGTTCACCTCATATGTTAGTGCAAAATTCTGAGTTTGCTTGATGTATTACAATATTCTCTTTGCAACGTTCTAAAGACATTGGTAGGTATCGATCTTGGGTGGCCTATCCCTATATCTCTGATCGCGCTCTGGTTATTTTACAACTCAATGGTAGTTGTCAGCACAAAATTTACCCTTTCAAGTTAAACTCGAGGTGGATATGTGAAGATGAAATTACTTAGATTGTCAAAGAAGTTTGGAAGGATCCAAAATTATTACAAGAACCAAGACTACAACGGAGATTGGTATGGAAGTTGAAGCGTTTAAAGATCGATATAAAAGCTTGGGATTTCCAGAATAGGTCTGAGACTTCAAGGAGAATAGAGCAGTTGGAATCCGACTTGCAGAAGCTCTATCCTACTTCCTTAACTGACTTAAACAATTAGGAGATGGTTGGCCAAGTAAATGCTCTTGAACTCGATAGATTTAAAATCGTACAAGTCGAAGAGGATTTGTGGAGACAATGAAGCCGGGCGATCTGGCTGAAAAGTGGTGACTAGAACACCAAGTTCTTCCATCACTATGTCAGCGATAGAAATATCGAAAGCAGATATGGGAGATTTAGGATGAGACAGGCTAGGAATTTTCTGGTCAAGAGGATTTAAAATCTAAAGTTATCAAATTTTTCAAAAATTTTGGGCCGGATTCGAGTATCCTCCAAGAAGATCAGACTATGTTAGCTAGCCAGTTTCCTCATATGGTTACAGAGGAAGACTCGATCCAATTAGAAATAATTTGCACAAAGGAGGAATTGTGGAATATACTTAAGGCTTTTGCAAAGGATAAAAGTCCATGCCTTGATGGCTGGACTGTTGAATTTTTCCTTCACTATTTGAACTGGTTGGGGAAGATTTACTTAGGATGGTTGAGGAATCAAGGAGGAAGGGAGAGGTGCTTAAAGCTTTAAATTCTACCTTTCTAGTTTTAGTCCCTAAAGTAAATAAACATTTAACTTTTGGTGACTTTCAACCCATTTCTCTGTGTAACCTATGTTATAAAATTATAGCAAAGATTATGACAATAGGCTATGACCGATACTTTCTCGTTGCCTGTCAGAAGAATAGTTGGGCTTTCTACAGGGGAGAGAAATTATGGATGCAGTCAGGACGACACAAGAATGCTTACATAGTATAAAAGGAAGAAATTAAAATCTTTAATCTTAAAGCTTGATCTAAAGAAGGCTTACGATTTCATCAATTGGGATTTCTTGAGGTTGATCCTGGTTCAAGCGGGTTTTTGTTTGCTAGTAACAAACTGGATTATGAGTTGTGTTAATTTTGTAACATACACAGTTTTGGTAAATGGGGAGCCATCAAACTTTTTTCATCGATGTAGAGGGCTCAGAAAAGGATGTTTGCTTTCCCCACTATTATTTATCCTTGTGATGGAAGGTCTCAATATCTTACTTAAAAAGGGTAAGGTGGCACGTAAATTGGCAGGTGTGAAGGTTGCTAGAATTGTCAAAATTCTACATATTTTCTTTGAAGATGATGTATTGATAATGACCAGAGCAAATCTCTAGGAATGGAAGGAGATTGCTGGAATTCTTACGAGTTTTGTTGGTGCTTCTGGTTTAGAGATAAATATTTCAAAATCATCTTTTCATTATGTAGGCATTGATGATGATAGTTTGGCTCCCTTTAGAGATATCTTCCCGTATAATTTCATCATTCTTGATGTTGGATTCAGGTATTTGGGATACTTTCTGAAATCTTCGAACTACAAATCAGAAGACTAGCGATGGCTATTTCAAAAGTTCAAATGGAGGATAGATCATTGGTGCAAATGTTGGCTTACTCTTGGAGGATGTTTTGTCCTTATAAAAGTTGTTTTAGAAATCCAACCGGTCTATTGGATGACTTTGGCAGCAGTGTCGAATTAGGTGTTAGTTAATATTTGACAACTCATTTTTTCCTTTTTATGGTCTGTTTGCAGTGATAGGAAATGGTTTCACCTCTGTAGATGGGAGGCAATTGCAAATCCTAAGAAGGTAGGGGGATGTGGTCTGAGAAACCTTTTCCTCTTCAACAAAGCATTGGCGGTGAATACATTGTGCAGAGTGTTGACGAAGGCAGGCATCTGGCATAACGTTATCAAGGACAACTATTTACCATATGTCTCGGTGGCAACTTGGTTCAGATCGGTTTCTAGTTCCTAGGTGTCGGCGTCACAGACATGGAAAAATCTCCTTAAAGATCTCTCGATTATTGGCCACTGGTTATGCTGGAGATCAGGTAGTGGACAGTCGATTCTGGTAGGCAGAGATTGTATTCTGGGCTTGGGAAGGAAGTCCATCTTGCCTTAAAGCAACAAGGTATCACCTTTCTTTTTCAAGAAAACAATGCAGTGAGGCCAGATTATCTTAACTCATATTGGAAAGATGGAGCCACTTTAGGACTCTCGGGTGACTTAGTTAAGGAATGGGATGATTTTCGAAGTGTCCTCTCAAGGGAGGGTATTCAGTTATAGGACAGGGAGGATGAACTCATGTGGGCGGGCAACGATAAGTCGAGGATCCTCTCGGTAAAAAATCTATACAAAGCATTAGTGAAGATCTGTTGGAATCATACTATAAGAGGATGGAGGTATTCTTTGTGGAAATGGGATGTTGCACTGAAAATCAAACTCTTCATTTGGCTCATTCTGGAAAACAAAATCCTCACCTGGGAAAACCTATTTACAAAGGGGTGGGAAGGCCCAAGCTATTGTATGCTTTGTTCTAGAGGACCTGAGACTGTCAATCACTTATTCATCTATTGTTATTTCACCCTTCAAGTTTGGCTTCTTGTTTCAAGTGTCTAAAGCAATTTTTGAGTTGGGATGGATTTACGGTTGAAGGTTGTTTTGATAAGTGGTTTTCTGATAACTCGGCTTTGTCTGAGCTGTCAACCATCATTTGTTGGCATATTTGGTTGAAGTGCAACAAAGCACTTTTTGAAAATGGGATAGTTTCCATTAATGTTGTGTTTTTAAGTCTCTAGGATCTCTAAATACATGTATCTATTCCCGGAAAGGACTTAAAAAATGCAGGATCATGGGTCCTCCTCTGATGCAGCTTCCGGTGGAATGGTTTGATGGAGTGACCTCTTCAGATGGATCACAAAGTGGAGCTAGGGGTCTTATTAGGATTAGTGAGTGGGCAGTTTATAAGTGGACCTTTAACATTGGTCCTGGTACAAATAACAGAGCTGAGTTACTTGGTGTATGGGTTACTCTTTTTCTATCCTCAAGATTACATCTTACAGAGCTGCAGATAATTGGAGACTCAAAAATCATAATTGATTAGTGCAATGGCAGGGGGATACTTCAGATCATGGCGCTTGATGGATGGAAGAAAAAGATTAGAGACTTTAGCACTCACTTTGGAGCAATTACCTCTACCCATTCCTACAGAGAATTCAACTTGGAGACTGATGATTTTTCAAAGAAGGCACTCAAGGATCAACGAGGTAATATTTACTACACTTAGTGGGAAGATGGCAACAAAGGCCCTACTAGAAGCTTTAGAGTCTTCTAGTCTATGCTTGAGTAGCTTTTCCATGTGATAAGATTTTGTCTCTTAGTATGGTGGGTAAGACTATGTATTTTTTTTGTAAGGGATCTTTTTGGATACTCCTCTGCTGGTATTACAATTGGACACCGGTGTAGTGTTAAAGGCAGTAAAAAAAAAAATCTTGTTTTTTCTCAGATCTTTTCATGATCCGATATGTTAAGAGGGTCAGATGATGTAATCCAATTACATTTCTAATATAATGAGCAATTTTCTTTTGGAATTTTTTTTTGGTTTTTTTAATAATATACCTTTTCAACGTTCCAATGACTTAGTTTGGTTTTTTGTAAATATACCTTAACATTGTGGCAAGTATAAAATTGATGTAAGTGCACATAAATACTAATATGACTTATGTAATGTTCCCAAGCGATTTTTCTAGGGAATTTACGTAATTTTATGATCTTGTTTGTTTATTTATGCAGGTTTTGCTTCAGTAAGTTGTGTTTGGAGTGTTTGGGGACGATTTTATAACATATAGAGAGCAATAATAAAAGTAGATCACAAGATTTAAGTGTAAACACAATAAATGCTTTAAAAACTTCAGATTTGATCTTTATTTAATATAATAAGTTTATCTCCATATATAGATCTGCAGATCTGGAACAATATAGAAAAATAGAGAAGTATGGGATGCACACACCCTCAAGATATAATAAAGTAGAGAGGTGTGGTCTCCTAGATCCCCAACAACTAACTGAAAGTCTATACAAGATCAATTTTTTTCCCTGGAAGACTTTAACCTTCAGATCTGGTGTTGATGTGTTCCCCACTGGCTGAAAAAACTAGAAATTCTAGCCTCCTTGAAGATGACCTCCAAATATGATGAAAACACTGCCAAACTGTAGATCAGGAACTATGGAATGCATATAGAGAAAGTATGGGGTCAAACCCTCAAATCTAAACTTCCAACTCAAGACCTCCTCAAGGAATGTTGTGCCATTATTCAACAACTGTGCCGAACTGATAAATAAAATAGCTATGTAGAATAAATCCTCAAACAATTGATGCAAAAAGGTGTTATGATGGTAGAAATCACTCATGAAATGTGATCTACTATAGATCTGGCCTCCCCAGGGCAAATCGAATCATTTATCCTCAACTAATGCGCCCTACTTGCTGGAAAACCCTTCAACTTGCGCCCTACTTGCACAAATGACTCCTGAAATGAATCTGAATTGAATAGAATGGTGAGGGAGGAATCTTTCACCTCCTTGGCCAAGCTTGGATTAGGAACGGGGAGATCTTTCACCTCCTTGTTGATATCTAGGGTTTCTTGACTCAAAACCCTCAAAACGTAAGTTGCATAGCTCAAATGAACTCAAATAGAAGAATAGCCAGAATGAAGAGTGAGGTGACCTCCTCACTCTTTTATACCTCCCTCTTCTAATTCTCTGTTGAGTTAATTTATGACTCTTACTAAGGTTATTGTATTAATTTCTCCTTAAGTCCATATAACATTTTTCCCTTTTCATCCAAGTCACTTAATAAAAATAATATTAAATCACTTAGTGACATCTTTAGCGCCTCCTACCCTTTTTCCCCCTTGGACTATAGTCTAGAGGGGTGACTAGACTACTAAGTCCTCGTTGGTCCTTTTAAGGAGAGGGGAACATTATAGGACTTCCCAGTGCAAGTAAACACCAATATGACTTCCCATTGATTTCTTGTTGCACTCATTTGCTTCCCTTCTTCATCTTTTCTCAATTTCATTCTTGCTTTCATGGGAGTGTCAGCTCACTCAAAATTTTTCATCCTTAAACTTTTTAAGAGAGATCAACTCAACTTCTACTATATCTCCATGCCAAAATAATAATTCAGGGATCAAGTTCGATCATTTCAATTTTTTGTTTCGTATCCTACTTCATCTCGCATAACTACTAGTTCTAAGTAGATCATTAACTTATACAATGACAAGTAATAACTTACAATATTTAATTTTAATTTTCTTCAAGGACAGGTTCTTATTAGAGGGAATCTTACTAAATCCACTTTGTTTGAAGTTTTCATCCATCGAAGTGTTTAAGTTAGGATATAAGGCTTACTATGTAACAAAGTCATTTTATGACTTTAGGATTTGTTAATATTCACTTTTTGTGTAAAGTGATCTATCCTATATTCATAAGTGGAAATGACTTGCTTGGTGAATAATGATATGTAAGGAGGTAAAATCCATTGTAATAAATGTGCTAGTTATTAATTGATAATATCATATTGTGTAATTGTGAGTATCTTCCTTTGAGCTTAGTTATGTGACTCAACTCCTATATCAACTTTCCTCATTTAGTGATCTAGCTCATTTTGTAATATGGTATTAGAGAAGGGAAGAGTCTATGAGTCTAAATCCATATGAAGAGTCTCGAACTTTGAAAGACAAGGTTTCCACTCTTGCGACTTCAGTAGTTTGAGAGCCACGACGTTTGTGCTAGTATGAATACCTGACGATTGTTATCAACATAGATGAATCAAGGGATCACTAGCATGTCTTCTCAAATTATAGAAGACATGATTTCAGCTCTCTTAATTGAAGAAAATATAACCATTGCAGGATATATTGTAATACCCTGAATATAAATGTATATGTACATATGACACCTAAGCCAATGAGAAAGTATGTTTTTGGGCCAGGGTACCTATAAAAATGAAAGGTCGAAGAGCCTGGTAATGTAATTGTACATAAACTCTTATAAGTAATAAAAATGCATCATGGTTGTAGACCATATGACAAAAAGAGTATACGGGGTTAGGATTCCACAAGAGAGAAAGGTGAGGGGGCTAGGAGGCCTATAAAGGGGCTTAATGCCAAAAATAATATTATTTCCAAAGTAAAAGTTGTATGAGCATTTTAGCCTAAGTTTGGAAAAGGTTCCAAAGTGCTTCTTTGAGTTCTAAGTGGAAAGTAAGCGCCATGCAAATTTAAGCCATGTTTTATATGGGAAGAGGGCATCATTTCATTCATTTTCACTCACTATACCTCATTCATATTGTACTTGGTTGTACCAGATCTATATCATTGTACCAATTTACCATGCTTAGTCATTTTATGACTATTATTGCTTAACTGAGTGGAGGGAGAGATAGGAAATCTCTATAACCTTATATTGGACTGTGAATCCCATGAATTATGAGGGAGTTCTATTAGGGATTCACTACACAATTCTCATTGGGTTTCCTTGAGGAAGGTTGGATCCCTAGAGTGAGAATTGGGTTGTTGTCCATGGTGTGAAGCTTGGAGGGTGCCTGGAGACTCTTAAGTGCATATAGAGTCCTTGGATCCATGAAGCTTTGAGACATCATAGGAAGTCTATGTTGGAGCTCTGGAAGGGAAGTGGGACAACCTGCGGGATTGCAATGTAGAGAAGGAGAGGTTGTAGGTTGGAATTTTTGTTGGAGTTTGGTACCTTGGCTAGAGAACACCAACATTATTTGTGAGACCTTAGCTTGGATTAGGAAGCCTTTTCCCTGGTGGAGTCATAACCCCAGCTTGGGGGTGACATGTTGTTGAGATATTTAGAGCACCAGTGTCTATGGTTAGGAGGAAAGTCTAAGATCTGCAACCAGTTAGTGAATTTCACAAGACAAGTGTGTTATCACTGAAAAATTGTCTGCAACATTACACACAATGGTTGAAGAAAAACATCAATGCCAGCAACAATTAATCCACCTGCAACACTAAAATCCATCAAAAGGAAAAAAAAACTATATAATTGGGTCAAAAATCAAAGTGCGCAAATTCACCAAAGGAAGCACACACACAATGTGCATAATGCCCAGGCTAACACAGGCCTCAGTGCACACTGTGCGCAAAATGCGCAACTGTCTACAAGAAAAGCTGTGCACTTCTATGAACTGCACATTTATGGATCTTGTCGGCCCCTCAACCACTTCTAGTCTGACCCCCAACACGATTTGACACTCATATCTGAGCGAAATCTAGCTTGGAGGTTGGTCAAGGGCTAGAGGGTGCTCTAAAAGGCCCCTTGTTCACACTATGAACCAATTACATTTTTCCATGAATGGATGCCATAAATAAGAGCCATGGGTGTGCTAAGAAAATAATATCTTCAAGGTATTGTTATGTTGCAAGAATTCTTCTTTGAGAATCCTCTTTTCTCTTTGAAGCCTTCAAGCACCATTGCAATAGTCCATTCCACTCACCTCTTGAGGGAATAGACATGTGTATTTCTTCACCATTTTCCATTTCTTCCATTGTATGAAGAGAAGATCTCTCATCTTAGCCGAAATCATTACGGATTTTCCCTCAGACACTAAAGCTTCCCCCATCAATGAGGATTTCCTTGATGAAAACCTCTTATTCATCCCCTTCGATGACCCCTGGTATGACGACCTCCTCGTCTACCTTCACACAAAAAAGTTTGGGTCTCATCTCTCTTGAGATGATCGTAGACGAATTCGCCATCATGCCCCCCGATACCTCCTCATCGGAGATGTTCTCTATCGACGTGGGGTCAACACCATTCTTCGTCGATGTCTTACCATCAAAGAAGCTGACAAAGTCTTGAACGATTTCCACAACGACGCTTGCAGTGGTCACCTCTCGGGTATGTCCACCGCCCAAAAATGCATTTGAGCCAAGTACTTCTGGCCCACTTTGTTTCATGACTATATCCACACTGTCAAGTGATGTGACAAATGCCAGCTTTATGCAAACAAAACACGAGCTCCACCAACTCTTCTACATCCAGTCATCACAGTCGACCTCTTCTGTAAATGGGGCATAGACTTCATGACTTGTCATCCTCCATCTAGTAATGGACACAAGTACATTGTCATGGTAGTGGATTACTTTACCAAATGGGTTGAAGCCATGCCCACATTTAACAACACCTCTGACACAACAACGCGTTTTTTCTTCAACCACGTCATTACCTCATTCGGAGTCCCACAACAATTAGTTTCTGATCATGGTAAACACTTTGATAACGAGATCTTTGCGGAACTCTCCTCAAAGTTAGGCTTCACCCATGAGTTCTCCTCCCCCTACTACCCTCAATCCAACAGACAGGTCGAGGTTGTCAACAAAGTCTTCAAAACCATGCTACAACATACTGTCAACAAACATAAGACCAACTGGCATCATATGTTGTTTTATACTTTATGGGCTTATCGTATGACAGTTAAAACTGCAACCGGTTTTACATTGTTCCACCTCATCCATGGGATCGAAGCCACCCTCCCTATCAAGTGTGAAATCCCCACGTTACGCACTTCCATAGAGCTCTTACCTGACATTGATCCAATGGAGCAACACCTATTGACCTTAAAGTTGCTTGATGAAGATCGTTGATCTTCATTACAACACAATGAGGCAACTAAAGAATGGTCCAAATCCACCTTCAACCGCCATGTCAACCTTCGTTTATTCAATAAAGGTGATCTCGTGTTAGCCTATGATATCGCCCACGACACTCTCGGCCATGGGAAATTCAAGTCATTATGGCATGGACCCTACATCGTACAACACCACCTCACTAAAGGCGCCTACATCTTGGCCTCCCCTGAAGGCTACCCTCTCAAAGAACCCGTCAACGGGTTGTACTTAAAGAAGTTTTATGCCTAAGCGTAGCCCCCCTACCTTAGGTTTTTCTTTGTACATGTTTGTAGAGTTCTTAGTCTTCTTTACCGCCACCACTTCTCATGTCTGATCTATCATCCATGTTATTGACAAATGCATCGTCCATCAGCCTACCACATTGGTTATGCCTATGGTGCCAGCTGTTGGACCCAGAATCTCGCTTCAGTTGCTTGAGCCCTCTATACCCCCTCACATGTCTTTCTCCACTCTAGTGGCATATGTTTGGGCTCAGCCACCAACAACCAATCCAAATACAACGTCGTGATTGGTCTCCTCATCGAGGCCAGTCACCACCATATTTGTCATCTTAGCGTTCTATTAGATTCCCAACTTGTCGTCCTGCAACTCAACAACGTATATCATGTTCACGATCCTTGCCTCTTTCAAAAATACCTGCAAGTTAGACTCATATCTTGAAACTTTGATTCCATCACATTTACACATATTGCAAGATACCTCAATCAAGTAGCAGATCACATGGCTAACCTAGTATTAGATTGGTATTTATCACATTAAAACAACATTATATACATAGCATCATACATTCATGGGAAATTCGAGTCATTATGGAATGGACCCTACATCGTACAACACCGCCTCACTAAAGGCACCTACATCTTGGCCTCCCCCGAAGGCTAACCTCTCAAAGAACCCGTCAACGGGTTGTACTTAAAGAAGTTTTATGCCTAAGCGTAGCCCCCCTACCTTAGGTTTTTCTTTGTACACATTTGTAGAGTTCTTAGTCTTCTTTACAGCCACTATTCCTCATGTCTGATATATCATCTGTGTTATTGACATATGCATTGTCCATCAGCCTACCACATCGGTAATGTCGATGGTGCCAGCCGTTGGACCCAAAATATCGCTTTGGTCACTTGGGCCCTCTATACCCCCTCACATGTCCTGCTCCACTCTAGTGGCATATGTTTGGGCTCGACCACCAACAACCAAGCTGAATACAATGTCTTCATTGGTCTCCTCGCTGAGGACAGTCATTGCCACATTCGTCACCTTAGCATTATATTAGATTCCCAGCTTGTCGTCTTGCATCTCAACATCGTATATCATGTTCATGATCCTTGCCTCTTTCACAAATACCTGCAAGTTAGACTCCTATTTCGCAAATTTGATTCCATCAAATTTACACATATTCCAAGACACCTCAATCAAGTAATAGATCACATGGATAACCTAGTATTAGATTGGCATTTATCACATTAAAACAACATTATATACATAGCATCATACATTTGTCACAACAGATAAAAAATACATCATACACAAAAACATAAAGCATAAAGACACGCATGATAAAAAAATATATCCATATATATATATATATANTTTATAAAAAATATACAATATCTCGTAGGCCCATGAATCCCCTCACCCCTATGAGTACAAAAATGGGTATCAAGTACCCTATACAAAATCGGGCTCCCAAGCCCGTACATACAAAAATCGACACTCAGGGTGCCCCCAGAGCTCCCCCCCCAGGTCCTCTATCATCCAGAGGTGCCCCACCAACTAGGGGCCCTCCAACTCTAGGAGGCATTCGACTAGTCCACCAGAATGGACTCGAAAGCAAAGTCACCGGAGTCAGCTCGCCGACACCAATTCAACTGCCCCATCATCTTGGTGTGCATAATCACACCCCATGCAAAAATGTCCCCATCCAGGACCCGCTCCACTACCCTTAGCTAACCACCAGTGATCCACTAAGTACCCAAGGATCTGTAGATCCTCACCACCATCGTCGCAATGCACTTAGTCAGTAAGTCATCAATGGCCTCGATGTGGACGACCAAACCCAACATAGGGTTTGAACCAGTACAATGGCGAGCCTCCATGGTCTCCACTCGATCCTCCTCGAGCAGATGGGGATCGACGACTAGTACCCTCCCACGGAAGGGGAGTCCTTTCAATAAGTACACAACCTCTATAGCAGAGAATCTCCGTTGCTCCCCCCTAACAATGAAGCACTACAAATCAATTCTCCACATCCCAATCAAGTACTATAGTAGGAACTTTTGTGATCATATCAAAGGGTAGTCAAAGAACTTGAGCAACCCGTAGGATGCCAAGTATCTCTACATTCCCAACTGCTCCCTCACAGCCTCTCGTAACCGGTTCCAGTCACGCTTTCGCTAATGGACTGACATTGTGCTATATGTTGGTTGTGGAGCCTGATTATCTTCCTGATTCAGAGGTCCTTGATTTCAGCCGTGTTTATACCCCATGAAGTATTTACACCCTAGAAGTATGTACACTCTTCCATGCGGGGGAGTGCAAAGGGGGGGTACCCCCTCTGCGGAGTCCGGGGGGTCTGGGGGAAAGCGGGCCCCCGAAGCAAAAATGCCTTGTAAAAGTATATTGTAATTTCATTGTAAATCTGGACCATTAATTATAAGGTCGCAGATCTAACGGTAGAGATTATGTTAGGATTTTTTGCCCTAGAAGGCAACCCTCTTTTATGAGGGAAATGTATCGCGGCTATGGTTGATGGTGAATATTGTATTTTGAGAGAGGAGAATGTGAGAGAAAGAAGAGGAAGTTACAACGGGTTTTGCTGTAGGTTGTATCCCTTCATTTGCTGGATAATAATAAAGGAAGGACCTGGCAATTTCTCTGGTGGACGTAGCCCACACTGGGTGAACCACATAAATCTGTGTCCCTCTTGTATTGTGTGTCTTCTGTGTTTTGTTTCTGCATTTGTTTTATTTTATTGCTCCGCGGTCCTATTTTTCTAACAAATGGTATCATAGCATAAGGTAACTCGCAGGAAAAGAGGGTTCCTGGTTCGAGTGGGAGAAATGTCGGAAGATGGAAAGTTTAGGGTCGAGAAATTTAATGGCCAAAACTACCAGTTATGGAAG
>ML784488.1:509979-532682 GCA_009831015.1 Picea engelmannii
TAACGCATGCAAAATTAAAACTCAACCATAGTCATTAAAAGATCCTACGGATCAAGTGGTATCAGAGCTAGTTGACGTTTGGATTTGAGTTTTGCATGTTAACCAGGGAAAAGATACAACGTGGTGAAGGCGAGCTTGTTGCAGAGAATCCATTAATTGGATTGAGAAAGAGAGCTTCTTACAGCGAGAAGATGGCATCGGAAGAAGGGATTTCTCAAGATGAGAAAGAGTTATGGAAAACATTCCTTGCTATGTCAGAGATGGTGAAAGTTTTGTACGAAGATTACTTGGAATGAAAAATACCAGTTTTGGGTGAATCTTCAAAGGGAAAAAGTGAAGAGGAAGAGGACCATCCTCAAATTCCTCCTTCACCTCCATCATCACCTCCTTCTTCTCCTTCTTCTTCAAGTTCAAGTTCTAAATCTAATGGAAAGAAAAATGTTTATAAGCATAAGAATGAAATGCCATTGTTAAAACTTGATGTTAAATTTGAGTTGCCCATATATGATGGTGAAGTAAATGCAAAAAAACTTGACAATTAGATCAGGCAGATGGAGGTATACTGCAGTGTGCAACAAATCAAAGATGAGGCCACACAAATCAAGTTGGCATCTTTGAGACTTGCAGGTACAGCTCTCATCTGGTGGCAAAGCAAGCTGCAAAAGGGAACACAAAAAATGGGTAATGTATTTCCATCATGGAAGAGTTTTATTTCTGCACTTAGGAAACAATTCTATCCTTTGGGTTATAAAGAAAAAGCATTAATTGAATAGAAATCTTTAAAACTAAGAAAAGGAAAAACAATGCAAGAATACATCGATGGATTTCGAAAAATGGCATTAATGTTAGACATCCCTTTACAAACACAAGAAACTCTTATGAAGTATATAGGAGGTTTACCTGAGCATATTAGAAACATTGTTTTCATGTTTGGACCCACTAACCTTGATGATGTTTCTGTTCAAGCTACGTATATTGAAGCAGGGAAAGCAGGTGTGTCAGGGGAATCTTCGTCTTCAAGGAAAGAGGACAAGAGGAAAAGGCATGGCAATAATGCAAATGCAGTGACGAGGAAGGAAGGAAAGCCCTCTTGCAAGCATTTCAAGAAAGAGGGACATGATGAGGACAGATGTTGGCAGTTGCATCCCGAGAAGAGGGCAAAGTGGTCCAAAGAAAAGAAGGGAACGCAAACAGTGGCAGCGACAACAAAACCCATAGACTTGGGATCGGATTCAGGTGATGAATCAAAGATTTCATTGGTTGGTATGACAGGTAACATTGGTGAAGACATTGATTGTAGAAGCAAGTTGTTTCATACAAGGGTAATCATGCGACACACTAAGATAGACACATTAATCGATAGTGGATCTCAATCTAATCTAATCTCAGAAGAATTGGTTAAGCAATTGGGATTAAAAACACAAACTCATCATAAGCCTTACACACTTAAATGGATAAGCAATCATCATCAGATGCACATAACAAAGCAATGCACAATCAAATTTGCAATTTCATTTAAGTATGTGGACGAAGTAACATGTGATGTAGTTTCGTTAAGAGAATGTGGAATGGTCTTAGGTAGTCCATACTTATATGATCGTAAGGCAATCTTCTACAGGACAAAGAATCAATATCAATTCAATAAAGCAGGTCAAGATTATGTGGTTCATGCTCATCATGTTAAAGAAAATAAAACACTTCAAACAATGTAACAATTAAAGAAGGCAGTGCAAGCAAGAAACAAACCAATAATTGTTTCAAATGAAGTAATTGATTTTAAGCAAGAACAAGAAATGATTGTTGAATGGAAAATCAATCATAAGTTGCTTCAAGATAAGCTCATGTCGTGCAGATATTTCAAGTATATCAACTCATTTGTAGTCGTCTTCTTGATACTGTCATTAGTAATGTTTTCTACATGGATGATAGTGGCTTCAGTAAGATGTAACAGGGTTCAAATGGCTAACAATATATTGTCAGTTGTCATGATTGTGTTACAGTTGATCTTGATGAGACAGGTGCACAGGACAGAGTTCAGAGAAAGAGGACAATTTGGGTGGCCTATCCCAATCTTGTTGACTAGTCAGTAACCTTTTGGGGACCAAAAGGTCTTTTTGTGGGGAGGTGTGATCCGGAATCGGATCCAGAAGCTTGACAGGGCTTAAAAATGCTCAAAAATGAAAGTGCTCGAAATCTGACAAAACCAATGCCATTGCATCTGTCTCGTCTTCCTGATTCCGGCCATATATTTACTTCATCAAACGGGCTCCGTATGCGAAAGATATTGCGTTCTGTCTGAAAACCCAAACAGGCAAAAAAAAGGGGATGATTGTACAGTCCGTACAGTGCCACGTGGCATGTTGACTGTACAGGTCGTACGACCGTACAGATGATGTGGTAACCCCTGGAGGTGACATGTGGCAGGTGACATAACACATGTACGGGCAGACAGTTGGACCAATATATGGGTGACACGTGTCACCACTGTAAGGGTGACACGTGGCATGGGATGACGTCAGCAGCTGACTAGATAGGTGATGTGGCGTACGACATTTGACGCGTGGCAGGGTACGTGGACCATTCGGAAATTGACATTTGGCACTTTGTAATTGGTTGTTGAGGTGCCACATGGCCCAGTCTTGCGCTGCCACGTGGCACCATGTGGTTGGTTGATGGTTTATGTAAAATTTGTATGGGTTCACCGAGGTTGAACCCCCGACCTATTCTCCGGGCAACGGACTGGCAAGACCTGGCTAACCCCCCGGGCCATGTTGGTTCTTGTTAACTATATGCCAAAGTTTATATTTGAATTTAGTTGGTTTGACATTCGGTGGGGAAAAGGGCTGGGGCTTAGCCCCAGCCCTCGGCACAGTTTTACCACACGACCACAGAGCTAGCGCTAAGGGTGTATTGGATAGGGCTTGGCCCTTGGTTCTCGGGCGGTCCCATATGACCCGGGACCTTTACCACATAGAGCGTGGGAGTTTATGATAAGGACTAGCCGCAGGTCACGGGGAATCCCATGTGACCCGGGCCTGTCTATCAAATAAGGCGCGGGGGGTTATGACACTAGCCCATGGAGCTATGCCAACACGCCACAAGAACCAGGAGCCAGCAAAGAGAGGGCCAACGCATGGGCACATGGCCACATGGAGGTGCCCAAGTGACCGGGGGCACGCATATTGGGGGTTGCGCCCAAATTTATATGAAAAATGGGTTTTTTTTTGTTAAGTTTGGGATTTTCAAAGATTATATGCCTATTTTTAATTGATTTTCTCCATTTTTGGGAGATATTGGGCATTTTTGGAGCCCAAATTTTGGGAGGAAGTTGGGGATGGATAACCAACTTCAGATCTATATAAACCATGCTTGTTTGAGGCCATGGAGGATAGAAAAAGCAGAGTTATGCTGAAGGGAAGCCAAGCCAAATCCATTTTTATGCAGGGAAGCTTTTGAGGAGCAGACGTTGTTGGGCCATTTCTGGGAGCTCCGGATGTCCGTTTTGCGTGCCGTTTTCTTTGCAGGGTTCTAGAGATATGGACGAACATGACCAGATCAGTCTTGTAGCCAATTGGCACTGCTTCAATGTATTTTTGAGCTTTTGAACATAAATAAAGAAGCCTCCCCCACAGAGACAAAGGCCCGGAGACGTAGGCAAAGTTGTGCCGAACTCCGTTATCAATCTCGTGTTATGGTTTGTTGTCTATTATTTCATTTCAGATCTGCATATGTGTATATGGCTGTCATAATTCCTCTTCTTTCCTCATTCTTTCACTAATTTTCTCAAATGGTTAATTAACGCATGCAAAATTAAAACTCAACCATAGTCATTAAAAGATCCTACGGATCATCTACTTGGTGGATGAACTATTTTCCAAAGAAGAAGCTTCTGAAGAATGTTTGGTTCTAATTACTTCTATTGTTTTTGTGTTCAACCAATATGTGTATGCCTTCGGTTAATATGTTTTTCTTTCAGTATTGTAAGCCTTAAGAAGGAGTGTTAGGATATAAGGCTTATTATATAATAAAGTCACTTTATGACTTTAGTATTTGTTAATATTTACTTTTTGTGTAAAGTAGTCTATCTCATGCATGTAAGTGGAAATGACTCACTTAGTGAACAATGATATATAAGGAGGTAAACTTCATTGTAATAAATACACCATTTATTCATTAATATCATTATTGTGAGAATCTTCATTTGAGCTTCATTACGTGACTCAACCATATTTAAGCTTTCCTCATTTGATGATCTGACTCATTTTGTAATAATTGACATCCTCAGTATTGACTTTAATCCATACAACACTTTCCTTAATGAACATACTAAATGCTCCTTATTAAATTCTATAAATCCTTCAATTTACTTCATCTAAACTTCATCTTTAACTCATTAATAATATGATCTACATATCCATTTGATGGACAATCTAGTCAAACTAAATGGCCAACACACCAAAAAAAATTCATGATGATATTACTCTTTGATGACAAAAGTTGACTCATAATACATTTCCTCCTTTATATGCATAGTATTTGGCTACCAATATTGCTTTAAGTTTATCCATATACTATTAGATTTATACTTAATTTTGTAAATCCATTTACAACTTATATATTTCTTAAGAAGTTTTTATCACTCTCGGGTTTAATTTCATTGAGTGGAATCAATATTAATCTATGTTACTGGTTGCCACTTGGTTTCAATTTTTCTTTTTAAAAATTCTACACTTCAATTGAACCCATTACAATGGCCATCAATGCAAAGTTAGCCATTGTTTACTTGTAGTTTTGTGCACTTCCTAAGTTGCACAACTTCTACATATTTTTCTATTTTCTTAGTTATGACACATCGAAGCATTTCAGACCCTTCTAGGATCACTTTGGTCTTCTCTTTGTTGATTTTTTACATTCTTCTTCAAGTATTATCGCTTTGTCTAATTTTTTTTTCAAGTTCTCCTATTTCCAAGTAAATGGACTTTGCTTCATTGTCTATGATGTTGAAAAGTTCTACAATGAAACCTTCCCGAAAGCTTGCATGATGCTTTATGGTCAAATTACAATTTTAGTGTACTCGAGTGCTTTACAATATTCATCATACTTGCATGGAAAAAAATGTGACTTGTTAGACAACTTATTCCACTTTTCTTCAAGAAAGTGAGCACATGTGGTATTCCAAAATATGCACAAAGTTTTCCTAATGGGCTTCATGATGCACCATGATTCTTTGTGGGTAACATTCTAAAATGTCTTTGTAGGACTTTTATTAATTATAGAAACTATGTAATAAACTACATGTTAATTCTTGTTTTTTAAAAATGATCAAATGCTAAATAGTTGTAATTTTTTTTCAAGAAAAAAAAAACGTATTTTTATTTGAGGTAAATAAAAATACAATACTCAGGTGCTTTAGGCACAGTCTATAATAGATCATCCAAAGATAGTTCTCTTCATAATATTGTTCTATAGTAATACATCCAAAAAAATCCACAGCTTTCATATATTAAGTATATTATCTATCAAGTAAACAAAATGTTCTGACATGAAGGGACAACAATCCCATACACCATGGGTGGACAACAATCCCGGCATAACTAAAACCATAAATGTATTTTGACTCTCTTTATGTTCTTGATCTACCTTTCCGAACTGTATGCTTTCTTCGTAGATTATACTTTGGACCATGCGCCGGGACAGTCCATGGCTATTTTTTTTAAAGCATTTCCGAAAGCTTGCTGGAGGGCTTTTCATTTGATGTTATCAAGCCATTGAGGCTCAATTTTTTTGTAAGGAACATAATTTTTTTATTTATATATCTAATATAAAGGGAAATTTCATTGACTGGAAAAGTAAACAAAATGTAGACTTAATAGTCTCCAATATTGTCATATTACAATTCAAAAGAATTTTAGAAGTCATTTAATGCAAACTAATGGATGACCATTGTATGGTCATCTTGTACTTCTTCTAAAGAACCATAAAACTCAAGTAGTTGAAGTCCTTCCTTTGAGAGTTAATATGCACTCATGTTGTGCTCCCTATAAACATAAGTATAACTTATCCAAATAAACTGATTAGATATTGCCTTTAATTGCAATGCTAGAGGAAGGAGATAATTATTTTGTACTTGAAGGCTTCTTTTCATCCAGTTAATGACCATAGATGAGTCACCTGTGACCTTAAGTTTATCAACCCCTCTATGTAAAGAATATTTTAGTAAATAGTATAAGGCCTTGAATTCCCCTTGGTTGTTTGTTCCTCTTCCTATATTACCTTTGACTTGAACTCTATGTGTCTTTGTAAAATATAGAATGAAGTCAATCCCACTAATAGAATCTAGGCCTTAACAAGCCCCATAAAAAAAACTCCAAGCTAATGACTTGTCCACCTATACCGATACAATAATTCTCTATGGTTTTAACCTTGGGATTAACCTTGTAATATGCAAATAAAGCATTAACCTGGACAATTGCCTGAAAAGTGGGCATCATCTTCTCTTTAAAAAAAAATAACATTTCTAGCTATACATATTCTCTGCAAAAATAAAAATGGGATCGCCCTAAATCACTTTAGATCTTGTCGAGTAAACCATACATGGAGACATTTATCTATGTATTCACAATTCCAAAGTTTTAGATACCCAAAAACTCCCTAACCTCAACCCAAAATTTCTAAGAGAAACCACAATGCAAGAACACATGTGAAGTGTTTTCCTCACTACACCTACAAAGTAAACAAATACTTGGACATGTTTGATTTATTTTATGGAGAGCTGCCCATGTTAAAAAAATATTGTTAAATATTAGCCACATAAACTACTTACTCTAGGAAAGTGCCTTAACTTTCTAGAGCTTCTGCCACCACCATTTGTCATCTCCTGGTCTTGGTCCACAAAAAATTGAGTATCCAAGACTAGGGGTATAATTCCCCCCTGGTCCATTTAGAGACCATATTAGTTCATCCAATGAATTGTTCAATCTTACAAGTGCCTTGTTTAGTTTTACTAAAATGTGACCCCACCTTTGGGCCATATTTCCTTCTAGACCAAGGTTGGTTGCCTTTCTCTAGCCTTGAGACCACAGGGACATGTCATTTGGACTGTCAATCAAGTTAAGTGTGCATATTCCAATTACTTGTAAGTGTTATATGATTTCATCAGGGAGGAATATGTCTCTACCACACCCCATTATTGCATCTACCCCAACTCTTACTTGTGATCCATTTCCCACACTATGTGCTAGATAGAAACCTATGACTAGGAATTATATTGTCATTGGCTTCAATTAGTTAGATACATTTGCTATACTCTTCCTTTCCATTCTAATCTAGTCCAAAAGGGTTCTTGGAGCAATGTATTCCTGTATGATAACCCTTTTCCATAGGTTCTCCTTTTTTATGACATTCCATAATGATTTTGCTTCTAGAGATTTACTAAATAAATGTATGTTCTTCAGCCCCCAACCCCCTGTTGATATTATGGTAGCTTCAGGAAGTATTAACCTCTATGTGTAACCTTTGATGAGACTAGAATATTCCAGGAAGTAAGAGAAGCCCTGAAACGTTGGATAATAACCCTAGAAGACAAGTTGGCTCAAGAGAATAATTAATCTGAAGAGCAAGAAGGGAATAATTAATATTAAGTCATTAGCCTCCAAGAAGAGAAGTCGGCCCAGTTAAGTGACTTGGAGCAATATAAATATAGGGCACTAGAGCTCATTTGTACTCACTCACTCTCACAACTGCAGAAGGACAAGTGGTGCGCATGACTGGAGGAGAGCTGCAGCTACTACAGTAGTGACTTGGTCTTTGATTATGGTTTGGAATTTATGCCTTGGTTATGGTTTGGACTCTCTGCTTGGTATGCTAGCTTTGGAGAGAAGTACACTACCTTGGTTGGATATTGGTTCTAGGGTTTGCTTCAAGAATTATTCTATCTATCAAGGTTAAGGTTCTCTAGGGTGGCTTCAGCCTATGGTTGGGTGACAATATCTCTATATTGTCTACGGATAAATGAGCATACCTTTTATTTCTAATGAGTTATGGGCCCACACTATCTTTAAACAGTATAACCACTGGAAGATAGATTGGGAGGATTTGCTTAGTTGTAGTCAAAGTTTTGTTGCAACAATGAAATCCTAACCCTCGTGTTGAGGCACCTTAAGTAAATTGCTTGACCTAATTCCTGGATAGCCTAGTGCACCTCCTAGTACTCTCAGCAAGCCAAGACGTCAAGTTTTGAAATTTTGGTCAAATTCAACATTTGACCAAGTCAAAATATAAGGTTGACCAGTCAAAAGTCAAAATGGAAGGCAGTTATGAAGACACAAGACCTAGCATGAAGAAAGTGTATGTTGTGCATAAGAGAAATCTACAAAAAGGAACATTATGAGGTTTACCAATCCTCTAGCAGCTAAACCTCTGGTCCAACAAAGTCATTCTAAGGTTTACCATCACATTTGGATAACAAAGGTATGTACCTATACATGTTCTTTTAATTTGTATCATTAGCATGAGTGTGTTTGTAGGGAATGTACAAGGGATCTTGTCTAAAGCAGTTATCTTGGATTCAATGCATTCAGAAGATCAACACACTCTCCAGGTTTGACTTGATATATCTCTGGTTGTTATGGCATTATGAACTCCTAGTCAAAGTTATAAGCTGACTTTCGTCAAGATATTATAAGGTTGAGATCGTATTCTCTAACTCAGTTTTCTGTCAAGAAAGCATATTGTTTTAAGTTTAAGGGGCAGGTCGGAAATGATACTTGTCCTAGAAGAAAATCAATTCAAGTGGAACAATAGCAAGGCTCCAGGTTTGCATATCAAGTCTGATTATTGTCATTCAAGTGAGTATTGATAAGTACTTAGTAGCTTATACTACTCAGTGTACTTATTTGAAAATATGAACTAACACATACTCTAGGAGATATTTCTTGTTCTTGTTCTTAGACTAGATCATCTTAGTAATGCTACCAAGAAACTATCCTTCATATGAAAGATGTTGTACCAGAAACACGGTTGTTCTTATTGTCTCATGCATATTATTTCATGGAGGCTATCATGCATATGTCTTTCCATGATTGTAGCAATTGCCTCTATCCTTGTCCTTATTCTTGTTTCAACTTCCTATCATAAACATATTATCTTGGATCTTTATTTTGCTTCTTGTCTTGTTTCATGCAGGTACCCTTGTGAAATATGTTGACAAACCTTTGATGAACAATCTTTGCGGAAGTCATCATAGAAGAAGTTTATAAGGATGAAACAATGATTGAAACAATTTCCAATTGGGCAAAAACCATAACAGGCTTGTGACACTTTGCAGAAAGAAAAGAGAGGTGCAACAAACAAAAGCATGGACTCTCTCAGATAGAGGGAATTGATTGCAGAATTCCATAAGCATGCAATATTAGAATAAAAACAAGGAAGTTCTAGATATTGCTCATTCAAGCATGAAGTCATAATTAGGAGGGAGCTAATCCCCAATGATATGGTCCATTGAAGAATCTGTGAATACTTATAAATGGAAGCTTTGATAGATACAAGGCGAGATTCAAGGCTAGAGGGTTCTCCCAGAAGGAAGGAGAAGACTATGAGGACAACGTGTTCCAGTAACCAGATATACCTCTCCCTGAGCCATTGTATCTCTTACAATATCCATGGGTTGGAGTTTACATTAGATAGATGTAAAGACTATTCTTCCCAATAGAGTAATTGAAGAAGAAGCATATGAAGAGCAACCTCAAGGTTTTGAGGTATACCAAAAAGAGACCCATGAATGAAGATGGAAGAAGACCTTGTATGGATTCAAGAAACTTGGTGTTGAGCCTCTCATGTACAACAAAAGCGTGGTGAAAACTTCTTATGATAGAGGAAGTGTATTGAAACAATCCTTTAGAATCTTGGGATAAAGGATTGTGAATCCATGGCAAACTCCCATGATGATACATCTGAAGACGTTGACTCTGATCCTGTAGGCACGTCCCTGTATCGACAATTGAATGGCGCGTTGATGTATTTGGAGAATACTCATCCAGATATTTGATTTTTTGTGAAAATAGTTCCAGGTGGAACCTATCCATGAGAATTGAATAATTGCAAATCATGGCTTGAAATGTCTTCGTGGGATGTTTGAGTTATGATATACATTTGCATGGATTTATCGATTTAGATTGGGTAGGGAGTGCAGATAATAAAAGAAGTACTTCTTGGATATGTTTTAGTTTGAGCTTTGCCATGATATCATAGGCTAGCAGGAAACAAAATTCTGTTGCGCTCAACACTGCAGAAGCATAATATACTGTAGCTTGTGATTATTGTATGGAAGCAATGTGGCTCTATAAGTTGGTTTTTGGACTGTTTAATCAGGTGTTGGATTCGACCGTGATATATTGTAATAACTAGAGCCGTGTAAAGCTCTTAAAGAACCCGATGTTCCATGATAGGTTGAAGCACATTGAGATCAAGCATTGTTTTTTCCGTGATAAATTCTAGAGGGGAGAAGTAGTTCTCCAATATATCTGCATTGATGAGAAGATAACAAATATTTCGTTAAAGCCTCTATCGAAGATGAAAAGTTTGTGTACTTAAGGGAAAAGTTGGACTCATGGAGATGAATTCCTTATTGGAAAGGGAAGTGATTACTCCCTAGGCTGGGAGGGAGAACTGATATGTTATTTATATATGGATAATCATTTTCCAGTTTGGGCAGTCACTTTCCAGTTCGGAAAGTGGTCCAAGATTCTTAATGGATTGTCATTTTCCAATTTGGAAAATGGTCTAGGTTGGGCAGTCACTTTCCAATATGGAAAGTCGTCCAAGATTTCTGACGGACAATCATTTTCCAATTCGGAAAATGGTCCAGAACAGACAATCATTTTCCAGTTCGGAAAATGGTCCAGAATAGACAATCATTTTCTAGTTCGGAAAATCGTCCAGAACGGACAATAATTTTCCTAACGAAAATGGTCCGATAGATTGTTGATGTACCATAGACATTGATTCCCCTTGTGGCTAGTGTGGGGGAATGGTCTAGGACAATCATTCTTCTTGGCAGTCTCTCTAAGAACTATTTAAGCAGAATGGTCTGCCTCTTCGGGCAGTCATTCTTTCGAAGTTCACAGTTGTGAGAAGTTTCGAAGAATTGTCCGATATAGAGTTTGGTGCAGGACAATCATTTCTGTAGGAAATGGTCAGGACAGTCATTCCCTAGGGAAGAATCATTCTCTCCAAGTTTTACTATGAATCATGCTAGAAGAATGGCCCAGTTAGGTTGAATGGTCTAGGTTCAGCAATTAGGGACAATCATTCCCTAGGGAAGACTCATTCTCCAGGTTGCACTGTGAATTGTACCAGAAGAATGGATCAACTAGTTTGAATGGTCCAAGTTCATAAATTGGAGACAATTATTGTTCTATTCTTGAGAAGAATAGTCTAGATAGCCCATGGCTAATGTTTAAATTTTTGAGGGTAGATGCTCTTCCAGATCTCACAGATGTGAGTGGAAGAATGGCCCATACGACTCATTTTGTATCATGATATTTTTTATGCAGGTTGATATCATATGATATGACTGTTGCAGAGACTATATGTCTCTGGATAGTAGTTGTATGCTACTGTGGTGGATGTGTTCCACTGGTAGTGATTGTGTGCCACTGGTTAGTAGTTGTGTGCTACTAGGAGTGGTTGTGTACCACTGAGCAATAGTTGTGTACTACCATGGATAGACATAGTTGTGTTTTATTGGATGGCATTATAGAAGTTGTATGCTACTATCTGATTGCCATGGAGACTACCACTAGTGCTGGAGACAATTTCCAGCTAGATGGATAGTTAGTGTGTTGGTGGACATACATTCTCCAGGAAGAGAATGGTCCTGGAAGAATGAATTGTTGGTGGACATACATTCTCCCCGTGAAGAATGGTCCAGGTTGACATATTGCTGACATATCATGGACTGGTATTTTCCTAAGGCACGGATTGTGGCCCGATTAGGAAAATGGTTTAGGACCGATATTTTTCTCGAGGCACACTTATTGGCCCAATCAAGTTGAATAGTCTGTCTCCTAAGGACATGACGTCCCGATTAGGGTGGTTGATACATGACCGATATTTTCTAAGGCAGATGGGGAGAGATTGATCTCTATGGTACATATGACCCGATTAGAAAATAGTCCAAGACTGACATTCCTGTAGGAATGGTCTTTGCAGCCCATAGGGTGGCTTTCAACATCTAGGAGGACTGACACTCTTCTAGGATGTAGGTCTAGATTAGAATAATGATCCTTGTATCCCATTACATGGCTTTCAACATCTATTGGGACAACTATTCTTCTAGGACGTATGCCCATATTAGAAGAATGGTCTTTCTATCACTTTGTTGAGTGAGTGACTTATTTAGTGTCATGCCTGATCACTCAGATGGAGTATGGTCTCGAGAGATGATGCAGTTGATGATATCATATGATACTGATAATGGTGATGTTGCTTGTAATTTGATCTACGTGATCATGAGATAGCCTGTGTGGTTATGATGATTCTATCGGTTGAATGGTCTGTTTGTGCTCAAGACCATTGCCTTTAATACCTCCCTAACTAGGAGGGAGTGTTGATATTATGGTAGCTTCAAGAGGTATTAACCTCTACGTGTAACCTTTAATGAGACTAGAATTTTCTAGGAAGCAAGAGAAACCCTAAAAAATTGGATAATAACCCTAGAAGACAAGTCAGCTCAAGAGAATAATTAATATTAAGTCGTTAGTCTCCAGGAAGAGAAGTAGACCCAGTTAAGTGACTTGGAGCAGTATAGATAGAGGGTGCTAGAGCTCATTTGTACTCACTCACTCTCACAACTGCATAAGGACACATAGTGCGCATGATTGGAGGAGAGTTGCAACTACTGCAATAGTGACTTGGTATTTGGTTATGGTTTGGACTTTCTGCCTTGGTTATGGTTTGGACTCTTTGCTTGGTACGCTAGATTTGGAGAGAAGTATGCTACCTTGGTTGGCTATTGGTTCTAGGGTTTGCTTCCAAAATTATTCTATCTGTCAAGGTTAAGGTGCTCGGGGGTGGCTTTAGCCTATGGTTGGGTGACAATATTGCTATATTGTCTACGGAGAAACAAGTTATTTCTAACACCCCCCCAGATATTTTTGGGTTGCAATCCTCTCCCACTTACCAAATGATTCCATTTGTAATCACTACTCCCTTGTGATAAAAAGCTAAAGAAAAGCTTTTGATCTTTTCAAGAATACCTTTGGGTATATAAGCTAGAGTGTGCCAATATACTAAAATAGATTTTATCAATGACTTTATTAGAACCAATCTACCAATCTTATAGAACCACTTGTTGCACCAAAAAGAGATACATTTTTCAATTTTAGACAACAACCAATACCAATCTACCTTTCCATAGCAATTAGGCTTAATAGTAAAGCTTAGATATTTTACCCCTTCTAAATGTTGAAAAGGAAACATCCTCCAATACCCAAAACTTAAATACCTTCCAAACAAATTGTATAAATTATGGACTTATTCTCATTTACTTTCATGTATTACCCTTATTGTAAAGCTATAAAATGTTCTTGAGACATTGACCCTCCATTTCTGATCCAAAATAGAATAGTAGAACATCATCCATGAACAATAAGTGTGTGAGTTCCTCAAATATTCATATTATCACCCCTTTGATTCTCCTTATTCTCCTTATTCTCACCTTCCTCCCTTCCCTATTGGTTAGTTCCCATGTTGTATTAACACTGTTTCTGTGATTAGAAAAATTTTGAAAAAAATTGGTATTTTGGTCCCCCAATTCAATCCAGATGGCCCTACTCTTGAACCTCCATTCCATTTGCTTGTCCAAAAGTAGCTTGCCTTTTTTAACTTTAGATCCTTTAAAATGAACTTAGCCTCACCACTGAGCTGACATCTCAGATTAGCATAAAAAAGTGATTCTAGATTCTTCTTTACTTATTTTAGTTCACCATCCTTTTCTCTATGTCTTTTTCCTACCCAGCCGAGCACCTTTTCCTTAACTCTTTTCAAATCCTTTACAAATTGTTCACAAGAAGTTCCCTCTTGTGAAGGATCATACCTCAACCAATTTTATTTCACTGGACCTTGAAACTCCTCTTTGCTATCCCACCCTGGATTAAACATGAAAGGAGATCCTAGCTTTGGATCAATTTTATCCAATTCCAAAACAACTAGAAAGTGATCTAAGCATCTATTAGATCCCACCCATGACCATACCTTTCCACCTTCTTTAGAAACTTTCCATGGATAAAAAATCTATTGAGCCTCTTGGAAACATATTATGTCCCTGATCTATTGTTGCTCCAAGTTGGATTGAGCTTAATAGGATCAATGTCCACAACACCTACTTGATTAAACATGTTATGGAAAAATCGAGATAATCTATCCACTCCTACACTAGAACCCAAATCTCCCTTCTATTAAAAACAAAATTTAAGTCCCCCTAACAATGAAGCTATCAACTTTAATTGTTATAATTACCTTTAATGTACTTAACTTACTTCCACTTTACTTCTTATCAATGTTATCAGAACTGGAAATCAGACCGGACTAGTAAACCCCAAAAATGTGAAACTAGACAAGATCGGAAAAGAACCAGGAAAAAAATTGGTCGACCAAAAACTACATAAAATATATAAAATATTCAATTTTTGAAAAAAAACATATATATTCATGTGCATCCATATGAATCCAAACCATTTATACACAAATATGCAAAGTTTCTCATTTATATAGCAAGTAACAGTGCATGTAACCAAAATAGCATCAAGTGCAATCCGTGTCTGATCCAAAATACATAAACACAAACAACAAGGCTTTAAATGGCCTCTAGAGTCCAAAAAAAATCTTGGTATAACAAATAATTACATATCATCAAGATCATTACTTACATTAGGACCCTCATCATCAGTGTCACCCTCTAAGGCTTTAAAATAATATAGAAAAAGCTTAGTATGCCTAATAAGTGATTTTACTTGAGTGAAGGGTACATTTTTTACTAGGGTCCTAATAGAAGAGTTCAACAATCAATGTCACCAACATTGAGCTACGTAGAGGGTTTGGTGCTCTTGATTAAATGTCAATTCCATACCCTCATACATGATATAATGTAGTGGAAATGTTGCAATCTTGCCAACCTTGAAATCCTGAAAATTGTTAAGTTTGTCGAATTTTGAATGGGACCTAAAATTCTAGTCTCTCTATATGAATTCCAATGAAGTTGGAACCACTATCAAACATCCTAAAACAATTAATGGTAATGTTAAAAATTTCAGTAAAATGATGAAAATGAAAGATAAAGGAGAATGTCACTTTTACTTTAAGAATTTAACATTACCATTACCCTAGGGTTAGGTAATGGGTCCCCCTTCCATTAATCGATTTTTTTTTTTCTAAAAAAAATTGAAATTTGTGGGCCTAGATGTGTGGTACAAATGCCATGCAGAATTGTCTAGTTCCGTGAAAATGGCCAGCTCGGTAGAAAACCAGCCAAAAACGGTTCCAAGTCGTCGGCCCGACAATTTTTGCCCACAAGACCGGTTCGACTGGCCGGTTTTGTCAAATCGAGCCGGTTTTAATAAAACTACTTATATTTTCTTTGAATTGCAAAAAATTACTTGAACATGACATACTTTTACATACTTTTGATGTATAAAGAGTGCACAATTGATGATACCATGATCATTAAATGATTACCATGATATATCATGCCTTAATAATAGAGGGTGTTCTCATTGAACGCACAAATCTAAATATATATGTATTGGTGTGGATACCAGTGTAGATCCATCTTAAATCTGTATCTATCAACCACACAGAGGAATCAAATTTCTTATTGTGTAAATTTTAATTTATATATTATTATGTAAATATGCATGTGCCTAGTTATTTAATTTTTTTTAATTGAGTGAAATTTATTATTATTATTATTATTTAATGTAACATTATCTAATCTAACATCACGCCAACGAGACAACATTTCCCCATACTAAATTGTAGAGCACCTTACTACTCTAAGTGCAACAAATTTTGCGGATCATACCTTTTCCTTGAAAAATTCCTCATAAATTTTCATAAATAATTTCCCTATATTATAAGGTATACAAAGTTCACTTGTTTTTTGTAAATCCATGCACCATACCCTATACCCTTGAGTGTTATAATGTTTTTTGATTAACTAAAGTATTATAATCTCTTCAACAAATTTCATTTCATTTCAAAACTATAAATTTTTTCTTCATCGTAACGTTGCACAACAACTTGATATTTATTACTTTCTTGGATCAAAAAAATTCCATTACGTAAACCCATGTGAATTGGAGGGACATGGAAACATAGACACTTCCATGGAAAGGTCCGAGGGATTTTTAGGTGGGAAGAATATTTTGAACCAGGTTCAGGGCCATTGCAAGCTTCAACTAGGTGCATGGCCTTCTCAGTAGCCCGCCTTCTCATCCTCTGCTGAGCTCCAGGTCCTCTAAGCCTGTATCCCTCCTTCATAAGTTCTTTTGACGAGTTTGCAATCTTCCTTTGAGCACCAAAGCCCCTCATTTAGACCTTCTTCTCTACAGGGACACAGGGAACCTTCTCATCAGAATCAGTCTGTTGGTTTTCATCGAAAGGTTTGGAAAGCCAACAAGAAGGAAAAACGATTAGTGTTAGGAAATTATGTGGGCTTAGAAGATACTTGCAGAATGGCGCTCTGTTCTCTCATGGGTCAGATCTCCTATAGATCACTGAGTAAGGTTTCTCTTGAGATCTGGATCAAAAACTAGTGGCTACCTCTCCTTGGTTATTCCCCTGAGGTTATCTATCTTACCAAAGGTTGTCTTGGTTTTATCTTCAACTCCCCAGAGGATGCCTCACTTTTACTAAGCTCGTTGTGGGTTTTTGGGGGAACTAGTCTCATGCTTAAACGTTGGAGAATAGATTTCAAACCTGATACATATTACTTCCGGTTTAGGCATCTCTGGGTTCTCTTACTGGGCCTCCCGTTGTTTTTTGTGGAATGAAGGAGATTTACGGGCCATTGGAGATTCTTTGGGGAAATTCATTGCACTGGATTCCAAGTTACTCAATGCCCCTGTGCGGAAAATGGGTAGAGAACTCGTTGAGATGGACATTTTCTGTGGGTTACCGAAAACCCTAGAGATTGAGTGGAGAGGGTGAAGGATTGCTCAGCCACTTGATTATCTCGGGTTTCCCTTCCATTGCAACCTTTCTTTCCACACAGGTCAACTTCGACGTGACTGTAAGGAGAAGGATTTGGATGACTTTTCAGAAGAATCTGAACTACAGAGAAGTCCTCCAGTTTATGTAGAAGCATATGTTTCTCTAAATTTCTTGGAAGAAACCATTGGAGCCTCTTCCTCACCTCAACACGAGCCTAGGGAAACTCTAACCAATAAGTTAAAAGATCTTTTCCATCCTTTGTTTAACTCTTTGACCTCTAAAGAGAAGGAGGCCATAAACAACTCGGATTGGTTACGATCTAAAACTCAGTCAAAAGTCTTTAACCCCGAGCCTGCTGCCACACCCTTTGAATCCTCTAACTCAGATCCCTCCCCCGCCTCCTCTCTCAGCCTCTCCAATACTGTTCCTTCTTCATGTTTACCTTCATCATCACACCAGCCTGAAAACCCCTTGCAACCTATCCCCCCTCACCTACAGAACCTTTCCCAACTCTCACCTCCAGCTATTAATCCCCTTCCATCTGTCCCTTCCTTGGATGACTCAGTCAGGGAGTCACTGATCTTGCCAAGTTTCAAAGAGGCATAGGAGGGAGACTCGAGTCTATCCGCTGCCCTAGACTCCTTGTTACCAAGATTAACTGCTCCCTTTGACTCGATGATGCTGCACATCTTCCAAGGTAAGGAAGCCTTAAATCCTAAAGTGGAATCTGGTTCCTCTTCCTCACACGCTCCAGTCAAGGGAAGTAAGGCATTTTCCTGGTCTAGGGGTATTGGCTCTGAAATTTCTCCTGTAAAGACGCGTAGCTCTCTAAAGAAATAGGTGGGTTTAAGTATACAATCTAGTGACAGTGTTCCTACTTCCCTAGAGATTGGGGCCCTTAGAGCAATGAAGGCCCTAGCGAGGGAAAAGTGATGTTATTGCTCTCCTTGAACATTCGGGGGATTGGAGGCACCCTCAAAGCTTCCTTGGTTCATAGACTGTTGGATCGTACTCGACCGAACATTTTTTTTCTCAAAGAGACTCTTTCCGATGAACAAAGAGCGAGAGATTTTCTACTCCAACTCAGTCCTTCTTGGGTTGCGACTGCGGTTAAATCTATAGGAAACTCTGGCGGGTTACTGGTCTCTTGGGACCCAAACTCTTTTGACTTGAATCCCTTCCTAACGGTCGGGGGCATTTTATTAACAAGTCTTTGTATTTCTTCCAACAAGGATATGGTGCTTCTAAATGTTTATGGGCCATGTAAAGACCGCAAACTCTTTTGGAGCTCCTTAGATGACAACAATATCATTTCTATTCCTAATCTTGTTATTGTTGGAAACCTGAAATTCATTTTTCCTTGGATGAAAATTGGGGGGGTTCTTTCGTGCCAGGCGCGACTGAGGATTTTTATAGAGATTTATTCATCTCCAAGAAGTTGATCAATATTAAGCCTCCTAAGTTGGTCCCTACCTGGCGAAACGACCGATCTGGCCAAGATACAATTGCTAGAAGGCTCGATAGATGCTTTGTTGTTGAAGTGCTCTTGTCTATCGTTAGCTTATACAGGTCGTGGGTTGAATACCCCTTTGTATTAGATCACGCCCCTGTCCTTATCCAATTGGAGATTTCCCCGTTATACAAGGCATTCCCTTACAAATTTAATGTGGATTAGCTGAGGGATCCAGACTTTATAAAGTTGGTCCATTTTATCTAGAATGATCCTCATTTCCTAGTGGAGGGAAACAAACAAGTCATACTGGTTTGTAAACTAAAAGTTCTAAATATTCAAACAAAAAAGTGGATTAAAGAAGTCCAGGCGAATGAGAAATTACTATTAGTAAATCTGAAAACTGATATAGAACAACTTTTATTTAAATCTGTTGAGAGTCCCTTATCTTTGGAGGAAGAGAGGTGGCTTGGTGAGTTGGAAATAAACATAAATAAATCTCTCCGTCGGGAGGAGGATGCTTGGCGAATCCAAAGTAGGGTGATTTGGATTAAAAGCGGAGACTCAAATACAATTTTTTTCCATAATATGGCTAGTTTCAACAGGAACCGAAAACACGTTTGCGAGATTCTAAATGGCAATGGAGATAACTTTTCTCATCAGAACGCGATTAAAGAGGAGGTTGTAAACTTTTTCAAACACTTTTATAAAGCTAGAGAGAGAACCAAGTATAATGATTTGGTCAGGGTTTCCAGCCTTTACCCAAGAATGGTGAATGAGGAGGAAGCTGAGTCTCTCTACAAACCTGTAACTTTCGAGGAAATTAAATCAGTTCTTGAAAACTTCAAAAAAGAAAGAAGCCCTAGCCCTGATGGGTGGACAAAAAAATGATTTCTTGTCTTCTTCGATCTTGTGGGAAGTGAACTTCTTGAGATGGTGGAGGACTCGAGGAGAAAATGTCATCTTTGTGGAGGTATAAATTCTACTTTTCCGGCTCTCATCCCGAAGGTAAACAAGTCAGTCTCCTTTGATGATTACGGTTCAATCTCCTTATGTAATCTAATTTATAAGGTAATCTCAAAAATTCTTGCAAATAAGATAGAACTGATACTGTCAAAGTGTCTTTCTTCAGAGCAGTTGGGATTCCTGAAGGGTAGGAGGATTCAAGACGCAATTGGGACGGCACATGAAAGCCTCCACAATATAAAAAAAAAGAATATGAAATCTTTGGTTTTGAAGATGGATCTTAAAAAAGACTATGATAGCATAGGCCGGGAGTACTTTGTTGGAAATACTAAAACAACTGAGAGGGGGGGGTGAATCAGTGGTTTATGAGCTTAAACAATTTTATACCTTTTAAATATTATTAATCTTCCTTCAAGTGATCATCAACAACATACAACATATGGACAGTAAAAGTAAAGACCATCAGTCACACATAAAGTATACACAGAGACAGATTTTTACGAGGAAACCCATAAAGGGAGAAAACCTCTTCTTCTTCGAAATGATAGCCAGTATTTTTCAGTTCTGTACATCATTTACAATTGAGCACCAACTCAGTGTGAGGCTGCTACCTCTGTTTTACAAGCTGCAACTTGTTTGAGAGCACCAACTCTCTAGTTTCTCTAGCACCCACTAGAAGGAAGCACCAACTCCCTGAATATTCCAGCACCAACTGGATGGAAGCACCAACTTCCTGAATGTTCCAGCACCAACTGGATGGAAGCACCAACTTCTAGTTACACAGGCTCCAACCTGTATAACAAAGAACACTTGTTCTCCCTAGCACCACCCTGCCACCCTGGTTTCTCTGGCTACAACCAGATGGAAGCTACAACTCCCTGTGTTCAAGCACCCACTTGAACCTCTGAGGGCAACAATCCTCCCGAGCACCTCCCAACCTCCCTAAAATATCAAATAATGAATACACAGACAACTACATAGATAAATCAATTCTTACCAATCTTTCTATGTATCTGATCTTCAACAAACTGTTCTGAAATTCTTTTCTTCTTCTGTTTGTTTAACAGGTCTGCTCTGCCTCAAATTTTTCTGTCATTCTGCTCTGGTTCTGCTATGTCTGTCATTCTGCTATGCTTCTGCTCTGTTTGTCATTCTGCTCTGCTTCTGCTCTACGTTTCATCTCCCTCTACACATTTGCTCAATTTCATGCTATGCCACCGCTCCTTTTCTTTTTCTTACTATTTATTCATTTTCACTTCAGAACAGCCAACTCGACACAGTCTGTCTCATTTTCTTTTATACTCACCCTCACGACGGTTCCACTTCGCATTTGCTTAGGCAAAAGAAAGACAACTGTCCAGGCAACTGAAACGCCAACTGATCGACAACTAAATTGCAATCATGAGTCCGTTTTGCTAACAAATTCCAAACTCAGTAGTTAACTGTGAGAGAGAACAGTAACCCTTCGATCAACACTTGATCCAACGGTTCAGATCCAATCGGGATTTCACACATCGCGATTTCGGCACTCTTGGTGTCAGAGTTTTTGTCACTTACAAATCCCGATCCCCGAAACTCCACGAAGAAGTCAGATCAACGATCCAGATCACTTCTTTATTCAACGGCTGTGATTAAATCGTGAAATCGCATATCGCGATTTCGGAGTTCTTGATGTCAAGAGATTTTGGCATTTCAAAGTCCCGATCCCCGATTCTTAGATGAAGAAAATCAACGGTCCAGATCTCATTCTTGCTTTAACGACTGCGATTAAATCGCGATTTTGGGGTTCTTGTTGACAAGTGAATTGGACATTTCAAAGTCCCGATCCACGATTCTCTGATGAAGAAAATCAACGGTCTAGATCTCATTCTTGCTTTAACGACTGCGATTAAATCGCAAAATCGCATATCGCGATTTTGGGGTTCTTGTTGACAAGTGAATTGGACATTTCAAAGTCCCGATCCCCGAAACTCCAACAAGGTATAGGATCTACGGTTCAGATTCATTCTGAATTCAACGGCTGCGATTAAATCGCATATCGCAATTTCGGGGTTCTTGTTGTATCATTTCTTTTGCCTCTCCATATCGCGATTCACGAAACTCCGATATGGGGTGTGATCAATGGTCTGAGTTTGATCTTGGCTCAACGGTTGCGATTGAATCGCAATATTGTGTTTCACGATTTTGGAGTTCTTGTTGTCAATTGATTTTGACATTTCAAAGTCCCGATCCCAGAAACTCCGATGAAGCCTCTTGTCGAGCTTCTCCCGGTGGCGCCCGATCGCTGCCACGCGTCCTTCCAAATGGACGGTCCCAATTATGTCGGGATTTCGAGACTTTCAATGTCTCGGTTCTCACGACCTTGAGAACTTCGATCTCCCGAGGCTTATCTCCCTCGCAGCTTCTGCATATCTGATAGCTGTCGACGACCCTGCACCAAATCTAACGGCTCTCGCTGCGTTCGATCATTCACTGCTTTCTATCATTCACCTCTCTGAACTTGTCTTTTGTTTTCCTGTCATCTTCACTGTTGCCATCAATGACAAGCATTTGCTGTCTGTTCACTAAATTTACCAACAATCTCCCCCTTTGGCATTGATGGCAACACTTGCATTCAGACCCAAATCTCCTCTGCATTCGGCCATTCAGACTCTCCTCTGCATTCGGCCATTCAGGCTCGACTCTATTCCCGAGACATTTCGAACTCGACTCCTTTCTCCCCCTTTGACATCAATGTTGAACATACTCCCCCTGTCATCTATAAACATCTAGAAAAGACACCAGATATTCAATAAATACTCCCCCTAACTAGGTGAACATTTTAAACACCAGAAATCATAACCCCCAACTTTTGACGAAGATATCCAAAAGGGGTCGCTGCTAATGGTTTGGTAAAAATATCAGCAATCTGTTTTGTAGACGGTATATAATTCAGTTGAACAATTTTGTTTGTAACTTGTTCTCGGAGAAAATGATACTTGATTGGAATATGCTTAGTCTTGGAATGAAGAACAAGATTCTTGGAGACACTAATGGCACTTGTGTTATCACAATGAATTGGAATAGGATCAGTGTAAGT
>ML784488.1:538220-552573 GCA_009831015.1 Picea engelmannii
ACAACTCCCTGTGTTCAAGCACCCACTTGAACCTCTGAGGACAACAGTCCTCCCAAGCACCTCCCAACCTCCCTAAAATATCAAATAATGAATACACAGACAACTACACAGATAAATCAATTCTTACCAATCTTTCTCTGTATATGATCTTCAACAAACTGTTCTGCAATTCTTTTCTTCTTCTGTTTGTTTAGCAGGTCTGCTCTGCATCAACTTTTTCTGTCATTCTGCTTTGGTTCTACTATGTCTGTCATTCTTCTCTACTTCTGCTCTGTTTTTCATTCTGCTCTGCTTCTGTTCTGTTTGTCATTCTGCTCTGCGTTTCATATCCCTCTACACATTTGCTCAATTTCATGCTATGCCACTGCTCCTTTTCTTGTTCTTACTGTTTATTCATTTTCACTTCAGAATAGCCAACTCGACACAGTCTATCTCATTTTATTTTATACTCACCCTCACGGTGATTCCACTTCGCATTTCCTTAGGCAAAAGAAAGACAATTGTCCAGGCAACTGAAATGCCAACTGATCAACAACTAAATTGCAATCATGAGTCTGTTTTGCTAACAGATTCCAAACTCAGTAGTTAACTGTGAGAGAGAACAGTAACCCTCCGATCAACACTTGATCCAACAGTTCAGATCCAATCGGAATTTCACACATCGCGATTTCGACACTCTTAGCGTTCAGAGTTTTTGTCACTTACAAATCCCGATCCCCGAAACTCCATGAAGAAGTCAAATCAACGGTCCATATCACTTCTTTATTCAACGACTGTGATTAAATCGCGAAATCGCTTATCACGATTTCATAGTTCTTGAGGTCAAGATATTTTGGCATTTCAAAGTCTCGATCCCCGTTTCTCCGATGAAGAAAATCAACGGTCCAGATCTCATTCTTGCTTTAATGGCTGCTATTAAATCGCGAAATCGCATATCACAATTTCGGGGTTCTTGTTGACAAGTGAATTGGACATTTCAAAGTCTCGATCCTCGATTCTCCAATGAAGAAAATTAACGGTCCAGATCTCATTCTTGCTTTAACGGTTGCGATTAAATCGCGAAATCGCATATCGCGATTTCGGGGTTCTTGTTGACAAGTGAATTGGACATTTCAAAGTCCCGATCCCTGAAACTCCGACAAGGTCTAGGATCTACGGTCCAGATTCATTCTGGATTCAACGGCTGTGATTAAATCGCGAAATCGCATATCGCGATTTCAGGGTTCTTATTGTATCGTTTCTTTTGCCTCTCCATATCACGATTCGCGAAACTCCGATATGGGGTGTGATCAACGGTCCAAGTTTGATCTTGGCTCAACGGTTGCGATTGAATCGCAATATCGCGTTTCGCGATTTCAGAGTTCTTGTTGTCAATTGATTTTGACATTTCAAAGTCCCGATCCCCGAAACTCCGATGAAGCCTCCTGTCGAGCTTCTCCCGGTGGCACCCGATCGCTGCCACGTGTCCTTCCAAATGGATGGCCCCGATTATGTCGGGATTTCGAGACTTTCAATGTCCCGGTTCTCACGACCTTGAGAACTCCGATCTCCCGAGGCTTATCTCCCTCGCAACTTCTGCAGATCTGACGGTTGTCGGCAACCTTGCACCAAATCTAACGGCTCTCGCTGCGTTCGATCATTCACTGCTTTTGATCATTCACCTCTCTGAACTTGTATTATGTTTGCCTGTCATCTTCACTGTTTCCATCAATGACAAGCATTCGTTGTCTGTTCACTGAATTTGCCAACATACTTAAGGTTGGTTTTACTCACAGTTGGCTTTGGAGTCAAGCTAACAGATTGGATTTTGTGTTGCGTAACTAGTGATAGCTTTGCAGTTTTGATTAATGGTGAGGCAACAGATTACTTCAAGGTTTGGAGGGGGCTTCGTCAGGTATGCCCATTATCCCCATATTTTTTCATCATGATAATGGAAGGGCTCAGCCTGTTGTTATCCAGAAGTAGTGCCGATCACAGTATTAAAGGTATAAAAATAACAAAGCTTTTAAAAATTGTCCATTTAATGTTTGTTGATGACGTTCTTGTAATGTCAAAGGTAGATCCGTTGGAGTGGAGAGTGATCTTAGATATTCTTCAGACTTATTGTCATGTTTCTGGTCTATGCATAAATTCTTTGAAAAATACAGTCCACTACTGGGGGCTTAAGGAAACAGAGCTAAGTTCTTTGAAATATATCTTACCGTTTACCTTTGGTGATTTGAGTTCTGGTTTCAAGTATCTAGGCTACTACCTAAAGTCATGTTCCTCAAATTCTGTTGATTGGAGTTGGCTGGTGGAAAAATTCCAAAAGAAAATAGGGTCGTGGTGTAATAAATGGCTATCGCTCGGAGGTATATTTATCCTGGTAAAAGCAGTGCTGGAAAGTCTTTCGGTGTTCTGGATGTCCATGGAGGTGATTCCAAGAACTATTTTAAATAAAATCTATATGTTAAGTTTTGATTTCCTGTGGAGTGGTCATAAGGAAAAGTTTCAATTCCATCTTTGTAGATGGGATCTCTTGGCTAGACTAAAAATCTGCGGAGGTTGGGGGCTCAGAAATCTACCAACTTTCAACTCGACATTACTAGCAAATACCTTTTGGAGGGCACTGACTCATGGCAACATTTGGAACAAAATTCTTTTGGGTAAATACCTGAGAAATTCTTCGATTTCTGCTTGGCTTCAGAAGTCTTCCCACCAGCAGCAGAGGGCATCCAACTTTTGGAATGGCATGACCAGAAACATTTTTGTGATATTGCACTGGATGTGTTGGATTCCCGGATCCAGAAATTCTATTTCTATAGGAAGGGACCAGATCATCAGTTTGGAGAACCAATCGCTCCTCTCCAAGTCCCTGCGCTCGCACCTGTCAAACAATCAAATTATCTCTCTTGCCCAAGCAAGAGACACAGACAACATTTATTCCTTTCTAGGATGGTGGTGCAATAGTGATTCTTTGAGTCTTGGTGGTCAGGATGCAATTGACTAGAATTCTTTCATAAATTCTTTAAGGGGCACAAACATTTCTCTTAGGAATTCGACAGATATTATGATATGGGCCAGTGGGGATTCATCTGGTGATATTTTAGCAAAGAACCTTTACCATGCACTCATAAATTCCTATGATTACTAGTGTGACATTTATTGGTTTAAAAAGTTGTGGAAGTGGTTGATCCAACTCAAAATCAAGTTGTTTGTGTGGCTGGCAGCAAACGATAAAGTACTTACCTGGGAATCACTTCAGAGGAAAGGTTGGCAAGGCCAGGGGGTCTACAAGCTGTGCAATTGCAGTTCTGAAAATATCAACCATCTTCTAATCCATTGTTCTTTCACGAAATCAATGTGGCTCAGTTTATATGGTCTCTACAGAGTAAAAACTCAGTGGGTAGGCAACTCAGTCTCAGATTGTTTTATGGAATGGACAAAAGATAAATTTTCTTCAACAAGCTTGGCAACTGTTACTTGCTGGCATATTTGGATTGAGAGAAATAAGGCCTTATTTGAAGAGTGTTCTGCCTCTTACCGCTTAGTGGTGCACATGATATCGATCACTTTCTCTTGTCATCCAACTATCCCAAAATCTATCCCAAATAGAGTTTGTGATATTACTCAGACCGAAGGCTTCACTCTGGCCTGCTTCGATGGAGCAACACTAGCAAATGGTGATTTTTGTGGAGCAGGTGGTATTTTCAAGTCTCATTTGACAAGGATTACTAAATGGTTCCTAAATTGTGGAACTGACACCAACACAAAGGTGGAGCTCATGGGATTGTGGGCGACTCTCACTTTGTCTACGCTTTGGTTGATTGAAAAAATCCAAATCCTGGGGGATTCAAAAGTTATTATAGATTGGATAAAGCAACAGGGTCAGCTCCATGCAGTGAATATCGAATGCTGGAAAATAAAAACAATGGAACTGGCAAGTAAGTTCAAAGACATAAGCTTCCAACACATCTACAGGGATCACAATAAAGAGGTCGACTTACTGTCAAAGAGGGCTCTCAAGGAAATTAAAGGTAGATTGTCAGTCTATCATTGGGAAAATGGGGAAGAAAGCTCTCATACTCATCTTAGCATCTTTGAATATTGAGTTGTTCAAGAAGTTTTTGGAGTGTCTTTGTAGTAAAGATGAGATTGTAGTTTATTTACAGATTTCCTTTCCATTTTCTGTTTCTTAGTCTAAGGTTTATGTGAACAGATTGTAGATTGTATCCAACACAATCCTTAATAGCTCTTTGGACTGATTAAGCTGATTTAAACTTTGTATTCTTCAATATCGCTTCTGCATTGTAAAAGAAACTATACTTAATATAATTTTGAAATATTTTTCATTTGAAAAAAAAAAAAAGCCACTTTTCATTACTAAACTTACTAAACTTTATTTAGAGTTCAACTTTATCATATAATTAATATGTAACAAATTCTTCTTATGATCAATTTATACTATTTCACTATACCATTTAGTCAACCTTACATCTATCTTTGTACCATTTATTCAACGTTATATCAATCTTTGCTTTTTTCATATAGAAAAAACATAATTTTAATAATTTTATTTATAATATTTTATTATAGTATTTATTCGACATTACATTAATCTTTGTTTTTGTTTTTTTCTTTAAAAAAAAACATAATGCAGTGTATTTATTTAACATTACATTAATCTTGTTTTTTCTATGAAAAAAACAATTTTATTCAACATTAAATTAGTCTTTGTTTTTTCGTGGAAAATTACATTCTTAAAAGGCTTATGAAAATGTTCATCAAAACAAAAAGAATAAATATAATAATGTCAACTTAGACGCATACTACTTAGTAAAAAAAACTATTGGAACAAGCTAAAGCCACGAGGTGGCAACTATAAAGTAGAGTTTTTTGAGTTTTTTTTGTGACAAGTTTTAGTTCCAAAGTCCTTGAAACATATTGAAATTGGTATTGCGGAGTAATTGCAGCTAGTACAGATCGATTTTCTTTGCAAACAACTCAGCTCATAGTTATAATTTGAATTTTTCTAGTATAAGAAAAGCGAAATTTGATTGCAATGGGTAGAATAAGACAAATTTGAGTAAGGCTCGATAGAAAATGCTATCATAGTTGTGTATTACAATTTTTTCCAATTGACGTTAAGCTTATGTGGAGGAGATTGAAGAGCAAAAGAAATTAAAGTGGAGGAGATTGAAGAGAAAAACAACTCAATTAAAGTGGAGGGAATTAGAAGCAAAAGAAACACAATAGATTACTTATTTCATTAACAAGTGGCTATTAACACAGCAGACAATTTGATATTCTGCCTCAACGCACTACTTGACTCAAACAAGTTGCGATTCAATATGAATCTCAGACAAGTTGCATTAAGTTAGCTAATAACTAGCTAACCTGCTGCAATACAGGTACTTTACCTTATTAGTCCCTGCCTTTAGCAAGACTATAGCAATGACTCGGTCATTGACCGTCTATTAATTCTATGTTTGACTCAATGTTGGATTTAGGAAAACCTGGTAATTCTTTTATTTAAATTAAAAAACTTTTTTTTCTGTTTTCTCATTGGCTTTCCACTTCAAAGTGTTATTGCCAGGGTGACGACGAGCATTGATATTTGCAATTTGATCTCGATCAAGTTTTGGATCTGCTTGCTATTGTTTTCAATGCCCTTGCTACGTGTAATTAGTGTATTCATTAAGTCTTTGCCTCGTCGTCCAAGCCCTCTACCTCGTTCAGAGAGCTTACCGCCTTCTTAGACTGCAGGCTCCAAGAGTGTTCAGATCTGCATAGCTCCAATTCCGCTTGCGATTAGGCCGCAGATCATTATTTAGTTGTTGCTGCAGATAGACCCCAGACGAAGCTTCTTGTTCCTGTTTTCCAGAGCTGGGTACTAGTGCAGGCTTGGCTCCAGTTTCTGAGGATCCTTCATTAAAATCAGAAGTTGCTACTGTGGATCCATGAATTCTCATATGTCCGCCGAGAGCCCTGCCACAGGCGAATCTTCTCTTGCAAACATGCTTGAAGCTCTGTACACATTCGACGATTCAATGGGCGAAGAGATTCAAAATGCCAAAGCTGCGATTCGCTGGGCCATAGATTATTTCCTAAAAGCTACTTCTCACCCGGGAAAAATCTTCGTGCGGGTATGACCGAATTAAAATTATAGTCTCCTCCATTCAACCGAAGCATTCGTAAGAATTAAAAAGACAAGGAATGCTTACATAAATAAATGTTTATTGATTTGTGCTTGCTAAGGTCGGTGACCCCAACACTGATCACGATTGTTGGGAGAGACCAGAAGACATGGACACATTTCGTACCGCTTATAGCATCGACGCCCAAAATCCAGGCTCCGATGTCGCTGGTGAAACTGCTGCAGCAATGGCTGCCGCGTCCGTCGTCTTTCAAACATTCGACTTGGCTTATTCCCAACGTCTGTTTGACACTGCAACTCAGGTGAGGCAAAATATGCGGCCCGTTTACAACTATAACACAATTGCAGATTTAATTCAATGTACTTTGATTCCTCTTTGTATAAATGCATGATATGATTTCTACAACACCTGCTAACACATTCTGTCTGTCTGTACTTTGTAGCTCTTCGATTTTGCAGACAGATATAGGGGACCTTATAATGACAACCTCAAGTCAGCAGCTTGTCCATTTTACTGCGACTATAGCGGATACCAAGTTAGTTTTTTATACGTCCAATTATTTTCCAGCTTAAAAAGTTCCTTAAAAAAACATACATAGATTTACAGTTTATAATGTGGATTCCAGGATGAATTGATGTGGGCTGCTGCATGGCTGCACAAAGCATCGACCAACGACTCCTTTTATCTTCAGTACATTCAAAAGCCAATGGAAAGACACCTGGAACTAATGACGGCATTGATGAATTTAGTTCGTAAAATAAGCATGTTGGCATTAATGTGCTTCTCTCCAAGATTATTACTAGTCCACAGTGCTTATATCAACTGTAATTGAATTTACAAAGCTATCTATACTTACTCGTATGCGAGTGTTTTCAGGATTATTTGTCAGAGAATATATAGTTCTTAGAATCATACCAGGAATGCACTGACAGTTTCATTTGCAGCCTCTTACCTGAAACATCTGATTCACATGTTCAGTACATGCCAAGTTATTAATTCCTATCGACCCATTTTTCTATATTTCTTTTGGGTTGTAGTTTGTTGGTTGGTTGGAGGACCGGGCAGGGAATTACTTTCATTATGTGGAAAGTGAAGTTGATTGATTGAAGTATGTGTCGTTTAGCAGGTGGACTCATATACAAATCTAATGCAAGTAATATGCAGAGCACGGCATCAATGTCGTTTTTGGCTTTAGCGTATGCCAAGTACCTCAACGATGTGTCTAAAGTTCCGCGGTGTGCAAACGTTGAGGCAACTGCGACCAGACTTCAGGCCTTTGCAAAACACGACAGGTAGGTACAGCAGTGGTTTTTGCTTCGAAATGACAATTAGAAATCAAGAAATGATAGTCAAGCTACAGATCCAGGAGAGCATTTCTGAAAAGGGTTTAATGAATTTATATGACGTGGGTGCATCCAATGCAGATTGATTATATATTAGGAGAAAACCCTCTGAATCTGTCATACATGGTGGGATATGGCTCCCTCTTTCCCCAACGGATTCATCATAGAGCCTCATCTCTGCCTTCCATTGTTGTTCATCCCGACTCCATTGTTGTTCATCCCAACTTCATTGCATGCCAAGACCATTGGAGTCGTTGTAAGTAGTGTATTCATTAAGTCTTTGCCTCGTTGTCTGAGCCCTCTACCTCGTTCAGAGAGCTTATACCCTATACCGCCTTCATAGACTGCAGGCTCCAAGAGTGTTCCAGATCTGCATAGCTCCAATTCCGCTTGCGATTAGGCCGCAGATCGTACATTGGGCCATTATTTAGTTGCTGCTGCAGATCGACCCCAGACGAAGCTTCTTGTTCCTGTTTTCCAGAGCTGGGTATTAGTGCAGGCTTGGCTCCAGTTTCTGAGGATCCTTCATTAAAATCAGAAGTTTCTGAGGATCCTTCATTAAAATCAGAAGAAATCCTTGAATTCTCATATGTCCGTCGAGAGCCCTGCCACAAGCAAATCTTGCAAACATGATTGAAGCTCTGTACACATTCTTGCTCTTCCATTCTGAACCACAGTGAGCTTGGTGGTTCATTTCACCACAAGTAACGATAACGAGCTTGGTGGTGGGGTTCCTACGAGCTTGGTGGTGGAATTCCTCATATTGAGGTCTTCACTTTCACATCTTTTCATAAATATAACTAATAATATAAAAAGTTTTATTATTTTTTATTTAATTCAAAAAAAACTTATTATAGTTTTAAATCATTATTATTATTAATTTTCAAACCTGTAAAATGACAGGGACAGGGACTATGCTGCCTTGCAGCTCTTGTTTAGTCAAACACAATGTTGAACATGAACTCTTTGGGAGACAACTTTGAGTTCTGATGATATTGGTGCTTCTTCCTGAAGCCCTTCCATTTTCTAGCTTCCATGAAGAAAGCTTAAGTACTATGGAAAGGCCTTAAGCTGAAAAAGATGAGTAAGAATACAGAGTCAAAGATCTCTTCAAGTGTTGTTGCAATGGAACCGAATACCACCTGATCTGCCGGAGAAGAGACAGTGAGTGGCCTTTTCTCTGTAGAAATAGAATTTGTAGAAACAGTATTTGGCATGAAAAAGTTTAATTTTGTTTGCAATTTGTAATAGTATCGATAGGTAAATTTACTTAATATATTGAATAATAAATAATTAATTAAAAATGACCTTTTTTTTATAAATTTTATATTATTAATTTTCTAATATTGTTGAAATAATTTTATATTATTAATTTTCTTATGTTGCTGGAGTAATTTTATATTATTCATCTTGTTTTACATTTTTATAACTAGTTGTCCACATTTATTTAAAAGATAATGTGTACAGTTTTCTTTCAACAAAAGAGACCAAATAGTAATATAAAACGATTATGAAATCACCCTTTAGGCATCATGCAGAGACCCACTAGTGTCAAATCAAGTCTCACACTTTCCATAATCGGTAACTATCAAACAACAAGTGTCTCACAAATCAAGTCCCACACGTTCCATAATTCATATCTCTCATACAACGAGTGTCTCACATGTTTTCTATTTGCATTAAGGTTGGAGCGACCCATTAGGCAACTTAGAAGAGCGATAACAACTATATCCACATCTATATCCTAGACAAAGTAGGGTGGTGGGTGGTTATTCAAGAAGGTAGAGTATTTGATTAAGTTTTCATGAACTCAATCTTGGGTTAGATTAAGGATAGCTAGGTTTTTGGTAGTGTTCTATGAATCTTGAATCTCTCGTGAATTGAACCGCTTGTTGAATTTATTTTTTTCTTCAAAAGAATCTATTTTTTTATTTTGTTGAATCAAGAAACTCATTATTGTTGCATTTTGTGAGACACAAATATGCTCATTTTTGTGCACCATAGAAGTCATTTAGAAGAGAGAGGATCTATTGCATTGGATAGACTCTTCATGCCCGCGAAGAGCTCGACATATCTGATATTGTGCTTCAATGTAATCCATTCTTTATAGAAGAATGACATAGATGTTTGAATATGACAGAGCCAACATGGAGCCACTCTAACCAGGGAGGGACCTATAACAAACAAACAAAAAAACCCAACTCCATAAACCAAATTTTATTGAAAACATTACTACCAAAACTTAGAATTTCCAAAAATCCCTGAAAACAAACTTTAAAAAGATAACACATCCATAACCCAATAAACCTAGAGAATCATTTCCCAGATCTTTAGAAATTAGAGAGCCAGGGGATTGAACGTTACATAGAAACCACCCTTTGATGCAAGACCAAATTATAATGACGAAATCGAGGAACTAGAACCCAAGAAAAAATCGAGAACCAAAGCACACTAATAATTATCCACTAGAAGAACTCATATACTAAAGTCTTCACACTAAATTTAACCAACCAAAGGCAAAGAAAGAGTCTTACCAGGTGATTTCCAAGATGATTGACAATGTTCTAGAGAAAACTACGAATTCCCTCCCTTGACTGCTTCATTGTCCCACCTCACCATCAAAACACCACAATGAAGGATTCAATAGACATGATGAAGATTAATTCCAACATGCAAGGGATATGGGGTCATGTCCTTTCATATCCCTTCACCACACTTGGGGTTTGATTTGTGCATTGTTGGAAAATGTGTTAATAAATGGTGATGATACATGGCTTGAGATTGGAGCCTTCTAAGAGACCTTAGGGGATTATGTAATGGAATCACTCCCCATTTTTCTTCAAGACCCCTTGGACAAGAGAGGAGTCTCCATTAACTAGTAGAACAACTTGACAATTAAATTCGCCCGAGACTTGAAAATATGAAACCATATTCAAGTTGTTGACCTCCTTATTGATTTGAGAAATGATCAGATCCATGTTATTATTATATGGGGTTGATTACATACCATCATTTTGATAATGACACTCAAATCTCCTATGACAATGAATGATTTTATGTTAGATTTCTTTACAAGGAGGAGACCCTAGAGAAGAGCATAGACCTCATCTTGATTATTTGTGGATATTCCTAGTCCCCATGCAGAGGTCATTTCTAATTTTCCTTCAGGTTAAAAAATGATCCATCTCGCACCTTCCACCCCTAAATTCCCATTTTAGTATTGGAGATAAAAAAAAAATCCACATTTCATTTATAATTATGTTGCATGAAATTTATTCTCTTCAAGTTGAATGCTATGGTCACGATGTCGAGACCAGGTTGGTTATTATGAGGTTGAAATATTACGAGGGATTTTATAGTCAATCTTCTACCTTGTGTTAAATATTTATTTATCAATGAGTTGATGTATGGATGGAATCTATATCAGTAAGATAATTGGCATTAATATTCCTTCATGAGTAGGGTTACTTAAGCATGGGCCATATTATGCTTGTAGATTAGTGTGGATTTTTGTAATAGATTTATAACATGAATATGAAGGTTCTTGAGGTGGATTCTACATCCTCGTATGAATGAGTTGTGTAACATAAAGTAACACTAATAAAGTTTAATAAAAAAAAAATGAGGTCCATAATGTAAAAGTGAAAAAAATGACGATAATAATTATGATAATAACATGTTTAGATCCATACTACCCTAGATCTTTTAAGGACTAAAGGTTTTGCACCTTGATTTATTTTTTATCCCTCTAAAAAATTAATGGATTCAAGGTCATATGGATCTACAATGGTGTATTAAGAGATATGGTGATTGAATCGTCAAGCTAGTCAGAGTTTTTGTGGAGAGGGAATACATGTATGTTTGGAAATTGTTGGTAATAGGTGATGTGTGAATTTGTAAAATTTCAATTAGCATTAATATTCATATAACTTAATCATGCAACATTGCCTAGATTATGTAAAGAGAGAATCAAAAGGTAAGCCCCTACCCTTGTCACCTCATAGACCAATTTGAGAGTAATGTCAATAGAGGATACCTAGGATGTGATGGTAATTCACTCCACCATCATTTTGTGTGTTCACACATTGTGTGGATAAGTATTCAATCATTGATTATTATATGTTGTGTTTATATGGTCAATTGTAATGGACTACATATGATTATTTTATTTGTCAAATTTATATACTTGCAAGTTATTTATTCTTGAATGTAGTTTCTACATAATTTGTAAGGCATTATAAAATAATAATTAAGTTATTAAAAGATTCATTTAGAAGGATTTTGTTTTTGGATCTACTCATATCCATACCCATACATCATTGGTTGGATGTGATAAGGAAAACCCTTGGTCATCGCACACCAATGCGAGCTCTTGTGCATGATCAACTCATTTCAAGACAATATATTTTATGATGTATCACCAATAGACATTTATAATGTAGTGTTATATCAAGGGAAGGAATATGGTATCTATCACATGTAATCATAGAAGTTTCTCCTCAACATTAGGGATTGATATTATAGAATTCAATAATTTATTTTGAAGATCATCATTGCAACTTATGTTAAAGGTTACAAGGTCATTATCCATAAGCATAGAAAGGGCTTGACGTCAGTTTCAGTTCATCCACAACCTTCTAGTCCTCTATCTCTTGATCAAACCATCATGATGCCTAAATCTTTAGTCGACAGTGCAAAGAAATTTCTTAATCAAGACCACAATTAAATACAATGACATAATGCTACAAAAATCTTTAGGAGCATCAAGATAGGTCTATCCTCCATGATGAACAACTTTTCCATACTTGAGAAGGAACAATAGGATTATTATCATCCTTTAGATAGCATGATGAAGTTTTATTCTATGACACTGAATATTAATAAGACAAGATTTTTTAATTCTACCCCCAATAGGATGGGAACCATTTCTACTCTAAGGGATGAGTACTAATCTCTACATTAGATCACTTTTGGTATGCACCAAAACCCTTGTACTATATAACATGCCCAACAAGCTTGACCAAACCTAAGGACTCATCACAACAAATCCTTGTGCGACTGGTACATGCCCCTCATCCTGCCCACCTTAGTGCACAAATCCTACTCCCAATTTACATGGAACCAACAAAAATATATCTCATCACATCACACAACATGCCACCTTATATATGACACGTTTTCCCTTGTCAATGACATTGCACATATGAGAGGATTAATATCCCTTCCAAATGGATGATCAATTTATACTAAGATCATGCACACCCCAGCCAATTTGGTTTTAAGGATCAAAAGGTGACCTTAGGGACCACTCTTCATCATTTTTTCCTCTTCATTTTGTACACATATGTAACAATTCTAGTTGTATAACTAATCATTCACATTCATTCAAGTCAATAGAAATTGGGACATCAACTAACATAGCATTCAAAGAATTATAACACATAGATCTATGTGTTTAGTGTCATACTCTTTTCTTCTTCTTATCTCTCTTGGATTGTAATTGTTGTTAGGAAAAAATCACATAGTATTTCCATTGTATGAGTAAAGTCATTTAGTTCTCATAGTGCTTTAATCCTTGACATTTTGTAGCTCAATCATGTACGAATAATACACCCACCCATATAATCATATTTTCTAGTTTCTAGTTTATTGTCTAATCTACACATATACATTACGAATTTATTATCATCACACTTGGGGGTGGCAACATGGACATAGGACATAGTGATTGAAAAGTTTTTACGGAAACATGGACATGGTGTGATCTTAGTGAGGTCCATGTTATTCATTGTGGCCACCTCCCTAGTAGAAATTGTACATATTGATATCAATGATGTTGAACTATGATCAATGAGGGTAAAAAGGTTAAGGTAGGGGTCTAGACCTTGTTAGCATATTTTATAATCTAATGTAATGAATATTTCAATTGGGTTTAAATTGAGGTATTGAAGCCTCATGGTTTCAAATGATACACTCTCATTTTAGATAATGACTTTGAGGCACGAAAATGTCTTGGCATAGGTATAGTGGAAACTTGAGTCATGTTGGGCTACTTCCTTGTTTTTATCAAGGTAAATCTCATGGGGAAACCCCTAGTCACTTCCTCACATTTCATAAACGGTACCTAGTGTAAACCCATCAACATTTATTATGACGCTTGACCCTGTAGGGACCTTGAACGAGGCACACAAAAAAGGCAATCAACCTTGGGGATGGACTCCAAGACCTCTTGCATGAAGCTCAAAGCGCTCAAGCACTTGACTTAACTCACCAAGTTTGTGTTGAGCTACTTCCTATCAATGTAGTGATGGGGATTATGATGTTGAGCCAAGGGGATATGTTAAGAACCAATAGTTGCCCACAACTCCGGCCAAGGAAAGTGCTCTGATACCAATTGTTAAGTACCTATACCAGATCTGACAATATACTTCAGAAATAACCAAGAATAAACCATAAATCATTCACCATAACATGAACACAAGAAATAGAGAAAACCCTTGAGGTAGGGCAACACCATACAATGGATCCTATTATGGAAGGGATCCTCTCCTGTTCACTTGCCTCTTCGAGGGGGCATCCTCCTATTGAGCTACTGCTCCACAATACAATATTTATCTTCATGTCTCATTCCATTGCTTGAACCCCTTTATATAGTGCTATCATCTCCTAAGAACATTCTAGAGGATGAATCTTCTAGAAGTAGAACCTTCTAAGAAGTCCTCTTACATTAATTATATCTAATTACCCATTTATTATATCTAACTACCATAGTGGGTCTTATTTAATAATATAGTGGACCTAGTCCACCTTACATTGAATAACCTCCACTATTATCACTATGGGCCCTCTAGGCCCCCCCACTACCTCTCTAGC
>ML784488.1:553782-579282 GCA_009831015.1 Picea engelmannii
ATTTCTTATGCAGGGCCTCATGAATGAATATAATCAAGAAATATATGCTTGGTATGATTTTGAGGACGATTGTGATGATTGGTATATGGATAGTTGTCATTTCTGGGATGACAACCACTTCCATATTTTATTTGATGACTCTAGTCCACTTTCTGTAGAGAACATCAATGTCCCAGATCAAGAGCTAGTTACCAGCGTTCAGTCTGCATATTCTACAATGGTATTATTCTTTCCAGATTCTGCTACGACCATTTTCCACTATGTGGATGGATCTTCTTATTTGGATCCACATGATAGGTGTCAGTCTTTGGAGCATCATTTGGAGTTGGTTATTGGGTTCCAAAATCTTCTACGGGGAGTTCACATGAGCACTTGGACATGGGACCCGGGCTTACAACGGTGGTTGGACTACTTCAGCATGGTGGATTTCCTTTCTACATGGGACTTTGGTTCTTCAGTCTTCTTCAGCATTACGGTCCACAATTATCCATGGGACCCTAGTATATGGTTGTACATCAAGCGTTGAGGACAATGCTTTCATAAGGGGGATGGAATGTAAGGTAGCTAGAGAGGTAGTGGGAGGGCCCAAAGGGCCCATAGTGATAATAGTGGAGGTAATTCAATGTAAGGTGGACTAGGTCCACTATATTATTAAATAAGACCCACTATGGTAGTTAGATATAATAAATGTAAGATGACTTCTTAGAAGGTTCTACTTCTAGAAGATTCATCCTCTAGAATGTTCTTAGGTGATGTTGGCACTATATAAAGGGGTTCAAGCAATGTAATGAGACATGAAGAGAAATATTGTATTTGGAGCTGAAGCTCATTAGGAGGAAGCCCCCTCGAAGAGGCAAGTGAATAGGAGAGGATCCCTTCCATAATATGATCCATTGTACGGTGTTGCCCTACCCTAAGGGTTTGATGGTAATAAAGTAGATTTTACATATTGTTCTTGTGTATCTGTTGTGGTGCTTTTGTATTCAGGTATTTGGTTCTTAACAAGATATTTGATGGTTGGACATACAAATTTTTGTATCAATGTAATGTGGACATTAGACAATACATTAAAGTTTAATCATACTTATATAGTTAATTGAGTAGGCATTATAGCTCTATAATCTTATTTTATATTGTGTGGTGAGTGTGTATAAAGATATGATTTAACATAGTTATTGTGCCTAGAGATGCATGCCACAATATAGTATGGTGAATATTGTCACGAGTGAGTGAGTGTGACACCGAAGTCAGGTTAGTTTTCACATTAGTTTTTTTTAAATGATATGTGGAGATTGTCATAAGTGAGTGAGTGTCACGTCGAAGTCATGCTAGTTTTCACATTAGTTTTTTAAAATAATATACTTTAACAAGAACCAACTTAGATTCATCTAACCCTCGATCTATCATGCATGAAGAGGGGTAAATTCTCTCAAGGTGCAAAGCTTTACACAACCCTTTAAATCATCAAAAATATTTGCACTTAGAGATTTGATCCCTCTCAATGCTTGGTGTTATAACCCTAATTTGCACCAGACATGCTTACCTGGTATCAGGCCATCTCAGATTCCTTCTTTGCCAAAACACTGTTGAACAACTCTTCTTAAAAACCCCTTTTATAAAGACCCACACGCCCTTCTCCATTACTGCACGCGTGTACACGCTAGCTGACCCAAGACAACCCGCATGTACCTACAAAAGCACAGAAAAATGAAAGTTGTTGATGGAACACACAACTTTGGGTAAGTTAACTAAACCTTTCGGCCATGCATGGCCGGTCACTCGACCAAATACCTAGCTTCTTCTAGCCTATAAAAGAAGGGTTAGGGGTCCCATTTAAAGGAGGATAATCATAGTAAAGAAACTATACCCGATTGAGCATTCTCTTTGTCCCAACCTTTAGTCATCCTTGTGCAAAAAGAAGTATAGAGAAAAGCAGTAGGAAGACAGTGAAAGAGGAGCCCATGACCAGGATCGAGGAGCAGTAGCTGACTTTATCATTGTAAGGTATCATTGTGAAGTTAATAAAACAATTGCTTTTCTCGTCCCGCCATATGAGTTTGTCATTATTGGAATATTGATTGTATGATTGATTAAATCTCTAACCCGTTAGTTCATAGATCAAATGCATGTCGAGTTCTTTGTTTGTCTTTAGTGAATGCAAGTCAGCATTGGGAGGAGAGTTGTAGTCAAAGAAAGACCACGCGCGAAAAGGTATCGACATCAAACATGACAAATAAGGTCTGTCAACTTAATCTCTTGAGCCTTGTATTTACATATGAGTAATGGGGTTTAGGCATGGGATGATGGTAAAAAGTAAGAATCTTTAGGTCATTTCTACATGCATGATAAAACCCTTAGTGCTAGTCTGTAGGAGGGATTGCCCACCCACAACAGAATTGGCGACCATACTGGGGATCTCTAGGGTTTCTGGGAATATTTTTTCTTGGGTATTTTTAAGAACTGTTTTCATTTCTTGTTTTTAAAGTTTCTGCAAAAGTCTGAGCTAACAGAGATTCTGGTCTTCCATACTAGTTATCTTTGTTTTTGTGTTTCACTGCATTTTTTTTTTCCGAGACCCACAGAGGTACATGCGGCCTGTATAAGGTCTGCACGTGTGTACCTGCACCCTACCTTCCCACAACCCGCGTGTACACGCTAGCTGAGGAAGTGTCAGTCGCGTGTATGATTGCAGAAAAATTATTTTAGAGAGGCAGTCATCCTCTCCCCTGTCAGAAACAATCATTCTCAGGGGTTTTTTGGAACTCTTTCTAGTCTTGGTTGTTTGCAGTCTATAGCTTAGGCTTCACCTCAGATTGGTTTGTTCTATGAAGTTTTCCTTGAATGGTTTTCCTTTTTTCTGTTAAAGTAAGTGTCTGAGTCTTCAAGAGATCCTGGTTCTCAGTACCAGTAGTCTTTGTTTGGGTTGGATTGCTTGGCCTTTCATTTTTCCTAAGAGTTTCAAAGATACACGCGGCCTATATAAGGCCAGCACGCATGTACACGTGCCCTGACTTTACACAAATCACGTGCAAACACTTGATGTTGAACTGTCAGCAAGCATGCATCTGGAGAAATTTTTTGTTTAAGGAGAGGCAGTCATCCTTTCCTTTGACAAGAGTTATAACTCTTAGGTTTTTGGGTCTCTGTCATAGCGATCAGTAACTTAGGTTTGATCACAACAATAGCTTTCTTTTTCATTAAAAAGTTTTCCTCAAAATTTTCTTTTTATAGGGATTTTAGACAAGTGTGAGAGTCTAGTTTTAATTTGCTTGTGTGTTATTTTTAAAGTGACTCTTTTCCATATGCACTTAGGCCAGAAGTTTTCTTGGTTTTTACTTGTTGATATTTTTCCTTTTTTCTTTGTGAGCATTCAGATAAAAAAAAAATCTTTGATTTCTTTGTTTGGTTAAATAGTGTTGTTTTGCATTAGTAACCAGGGAAAAGTCTTTGCTTTCATAAGTTCTTGACGGTTTACTTAGATCATAAGTAGCTCGTAGTCGAGTGAAATCCTGCTTTGAGTTTGTTGTTCAAAGATCTTAGAAAATTTTTAGTTTGAAAAGTTGTTTAAGATTTGAGTCAAGAGAAGTTATTTTGTTTCCAGCTTTCTGTTTATTTTGGTTTCATCTTTCAAACATCACGAGTTTCACTTTCATAACCTTTGACTTAAGACAATCCATAAAAATTAACGCTAAATATAAAATTCATTAGACTTTTTATGTTTGTAGGGTCAACCAACTAGTTTAGGGTTAAGGCCTTGAATTAGGTTGGAGAGGAAACTCTTCAAGGCCATTAAATCAAACATTGGAGTCTGAGTTAGGGAGTGTCAAAGTCCAGTATTGTGAAAGTTATCCGGGACCCCCCTCTAACATAGGGGCTAAAAATGGGGTCGCATGCAGAAAGATAGCGGAGATAACCCCTCCAAAGCTGGACCAATCGTAGTGGAGAACACATATAGAGGGCTTGTCTTGGGATTCCGTCGATTGAATTTTCCACGGAGCTTCGTGGGTCTCGAATCCATTCGAGGTCCTCAGTTTTCTTCCAAACCACTTTCCTTCTATACCCTTGACAGGTTTCGGGCTTGATACCCTGCTCATTGTGGTCTACCCGAATTTCGATTGTACTCGCCTGGTGACTGTTCGCGCGCTGGCAACCTAGTTGCCTATCTTTTTAGACATACACAGGTGACTGCGGGGGTATACCACAGTACCTAGGACAGACATTGAGCCACACTTTGCAGAGTATACCCAGAGGGTGATTCCGTGTTCGAGTTGCACTTGCACCGGTAAGTTGCTCTAGTGTTGGTTGTTGTAACTGTTCTTCCAACTAGTTTAGTGTTTTCTTGTTTTATCTTGGAGGGACCTTTTTAGTGTGTGTTGTTTTTTGAACGAATAGAAAGCCCTAGTGTGTCTTTGATATTCTCACACAGTGGAGGATCACGAGCTCCGCCGATCATGAAGGCTTCTGGGCCTATCACCGATTACACTAGAGCCACCTCTGCCACCACTAAGGTGAAAGCTAGACCAACAAGGGTCTTTTGAAGCGCTCGGTTCACAGGAAACTGTACCCGAACAACATCTGGAGGAAATGACCATTTTAGACCTTGGAGCGAAAGCTCTGGGTCCATATGAGACTCCAACCACTGATTTTCGCCACCCATCATCGTACTGATTTACCCTTACAAGCACCAGACAGTGTCGCACACAGCAATGGAAACAAATGCTGCCACTTCTTCTAGGAATTCTTCAATTCCTACTATGGTTGTCACCACAGGGGATTTGCCACCTCCTAACCCACCGTCATCGGTCCGAGCCACCATGGTCTTGACCGCCTCTACCTCGAGCAATGGTCCAATCCTGTCTATGGCAGCGACCACTGCCCCTTTTACACTGAGTGTGACAGGCCTTTCGTTCTCATATAAGATGCCTAGCTCAGGTACAATTCCTGTACTTTCCTACTCCACTTTACAGACTTTAGGTCTGAGGGTAGGGAGCTCTAATGCTCCTCTACAAGGACACATGGGGGGCACTTCATCTCCTTTTAATGCTTTCCCTTACGGGGGAGTTCATATACCTCCTTCATCCCCTTCGCTTGGTGGCACCCACCAGCAATCCAATGGGCCACCCACGCACCATAGTTTATTTGGAGCAGGAAGTCAAGGACCACCTTCTCATAATATGTCAGTCGGTTCGACACCGTTTTCTTTGTTCGGTGCGTTTGGTAACAATGTTTTCTCATCAACTGCTTTCCCGACTGGGGGCAACCTCGATTACGGACAACTTATTCCTATGCATGGTACTATTCTTGCACAAGGGGAAAACCCAGGAACTTCTTCTGCATCAGGACCTTGGAATTATTGGCAGGGATCAGTTCTCTCGTCAGGAATGCTGATCTGGGGCAATTCTTTTCACAACCAATGGAACCCCGGACAAGGTACTATGCCTATGCTTGTGGGAGCGGCATGGGGTAACCCTTCCCAAAGTCCTCCGAATGTAATGCACGTCGAACCATCTACGTCCTATTTTGGGAATCAACCGATGATGTCTCCTCACACGCAGAATCCGTACGCTATTCATGGCCATGGTTTTTACCAGAACCCAGACCAACAACCAAACTTTGTCTGGCAACCTGGTGGAAGTCAAACTCTAGGTCCCTTTTTCCATGGTTATCACCAACAACCCAAACTACCTTTCCTGGCAACCTTGCATTTGCGAGACTTGACAAGGTTGTTGAATGACCCTATCTGTCATGATCTGCGTTGGCCCCCTATGTCAACGAAGTTGCCTTCAGACATACCAAAGTTCGAGGCCAAGCCTAATGAAGATCCAAGAGATCATGTGACTACTTTTCACCTTTGGTGCTCATCTAATTTGTTAAAGGACGACTCCGTACAGTTGAAAATGTTTCAACGTACTCTCATTGGGAGTGCCGCAAAATGGTACATTGAGCTTGACTGTTCAAGATACTCTTCCTTTGGTGAATTGGCAATGGCTTTCCTCAATCATTTCCAATTACCTGTGCGATACGACGCTAGCACAGAATTACTGGCCAATTTCGCATAAACAAAAGTAGACCATATCTTTAATCACATCCGAAAATGGAGACACTGGAAGAGTTTAATTAAGGTGCCAGTCCCACCAACATTCATGCTTGAGTGGTTCCTTAAGTCTTTGGTCCCACAATTATCCAAAGACGTCACAACGTCGGGAGTGTTTTCCGAAGAAGATGCCATCATGAGAGCTCAACATCTTGAGCTAATATACTCTCAGTCAAGTTTATTATATGAGATCTTGCCAGATGCGCCATGCTCAATACTTGATAAAACCAGACAGAGAGCTGGACCACATGCCGATGGTATTGTTGGTTCATCGCACACAAATCCCACTGAGAAATTGACGAAGCAATTGCAACAATTATCTATACAACACACAACGACCAACCAAACTGTTGTTTTGGCTGCTCCCCCTACCCAAATGTCGGATGTACACATAGTGCAATCGATAAATCCAAAGGCCACCCAATAGCCTGAAGGGAAGAAAAAGCAATGAAAGAAGGGTAAGGGGGATAAGAAACCCACTAATAATGTTGGCGGGGGCAACACTGAGAAATGAAAGGCGAGGTATCTGTGCAACCTGTGCACGGAAGACCACCCGACCCACCAATGTCCTCGACTTGCAGAGGCCCAAAAATTTGTGACACAGCAACAACCTTCCATGTTAACCAATCCATTTCAACATGGGAAAAACCTAACCCAAGCCTCTATAAGCGTGGAAGGGGGCAGTTAAGGACCCTCTCAGTCTTCGAACAATCTCGCATCTGTGAATGTGTATATGATGAAGGGTGATGTTTTTATATCGACTAGAGCGCATGACTATAGTAAACCAAGAACTTTTGAGAAGGGAAAAGAATCTGAACTCCCATCTCTTCCTCTCCAGATCGAGAAGACTTTGGGCGAAACAATGACATGCATCCCAAAAGGTGCGTTCAATAAAGCTTCTCACAACCCAAACGCAAGGGATGCCCAGAACTATTCTGTGGTGGAGGATTTGTCTCAAACCCCTTGTGTGATGTCCGCTTTAGAGGTCCTCCAAAGTTTCCCTTCCCAAAGGAAAGATTTATTAGCCGCTTTAGGATCTACTGAGACTTGTAATCCGGGTACAATCATGTTGGATACAACCGACTTAAAACATCGTCTGCCTTACCACGTAGCATTTCAGATAGTAGTGGCTCACCCCACAAAAACTTTTACTCGGAACGTTTTCCGTACGGTGGTTGATGAGGGTGCCACGACATGCGTTATGTCGCTGGCATGTTGGAAGTCCATTGGCTAGCCCGTTTTGTCTCCGTCACCTACTCTTCTCACAACTTTCGACGGTCATTCGTTCTGACCACATGGTATCATTCTCTCTTTCCCCATGTAGTTAGGAGGGAATACCGTTTGCATCGAGGTAGAAGTAGTCGACGCATCCCTCGAATACAATCTTTTGTTAGGAAGGAGTTGGACTTATGCCATGCAAACAGTGGTTGCTACAGTTTTCCGTGTCTTGTTGTTTCCACACGAGGATCGGATTGTAAGCATTGATCAATTGTCTTTCTCCAGACTTGATCCTTGATTGGGGGTATCCGCGGTTCTGATGATTGATAATACCCAACCGGGCGTAGTCAACGTAGGGGTTGGTTTGTTCCCATCTTTGATGGGTACCTTTGATTACCCGTCCCCTCAAGGCGGTGTCAAGTTCATATCTGACCACCATAAGGTTGAGATTTTCCAAGTTTCATCGTTTTGCACGACTTACTTCAACGATCCGTGGATACTTCCTTCCCCATCAGACACGATGGAAGGGACATGGCACCTTGACATGTCCATGCCCTTACCCATAGCCGAAGTAGCATACTCTTTAGTCCAGAAAGCCTCGACCGACACAGATCCAACTCTTGCACAAGAGTTAGATCCGCTTCTAGAGCCTATTTTGGCTCGAGGATATTTCGTTGATACCGATTCGTTAGACTTAGTCTTACCTTCTGACGAAGCAATAATTGAAGCAATGACTAGTCCAGACAAACCCTGGGACGATCTCCATCACAGATCATACTTCCTCCCAGAGTTAAGCAGGATCGAAATTGGAGAATTCACCTTGACTATGATTGGAGATAAGTCTTGTCCTATTAATCCCTTAGCTACACAAGAGGTTTCTGACGAGGGTAATATGGAAACTATTGCTGAAACCATGCCGATTAATATCTCCATAACCCCTGGCGTCGTGGAGAATGTTTTCGTCAGAGCTGACTGTTCCCCCGGAGAGATTCAAATCTACACAAATCTATTTAAAGAATTTTGTGATGTTTTTGCTTGGTCTTACGAGGAAATGCCAGGCATCGATCCAAAAGTAGTTGAACATGAAATCACAACTTATCTGGATGCCAAGCCTGTTCGACAGAAGCTTTGTCTGGTTAATCCCAGGAAAGCAACAACCATTACGGTTGAAGTTGAGAAACCGCTAAAAGATGATTTTATCTATCCTATCCATTTGACCCAATGGGTGTCAAATCCTGTGCCGGTCAATAAGAAACATGGCATGATTCGTGTATGTACAGAATTCCGTGATTTGAATAAGGCTTGTTCAAAAGATAATTTTCCCACACCATTCATCGACTAGATAATTGATGAATGTGCAGGTTGCGAGGCCTTTTCTTTCATGGACGGTTTTTTGGGATATAATCAAATACAAATCAAACCCGAAGACCAACACAAAACGACATTCATTTGTCCATGGGGTACATTTGTGTATCGTAAGATGCCCTTTGGTCTCAAAAACGCTGGAGAGACCTTTCAGCGGGCCATGTCTTTTGCTTTCCATGATCTCAAGCATATAGTCGAGGCCTATTTAGATGATTTAGCATCTCGATCTTGTAAGAGAATGGATCATCCCACACACCTTCGACTTATCTTTGAGCGATGTCGCTAATTCCGGATTCGCTTGAATCCAAACAAGTGCTGCTTTTGCATAACATCAGGACATTTGTTAGGTTTCATAGTGTCAACAATAGGGATCATGGTCGATCCTCTCAAGGTTGAGGCAATAGTTCATTTTCCTCCCCCATGCACAATCCTTCAACTTCAGAGTCTACAGGGCAAGGTGAATTTTTTAAGACGTTTCATCGCCAACTATGCCGAAATCACAAAGGGATTTATGTGCTTACTGAAGAAAGACGTTCCTTTTCATTGGGACGATGCCGCTCAACACTCCTTCGATGCGTTGAAACATGCCCTCACAATTGCCCCTCTGCTTCGACCACCCAACTATAACAAATATTTCTTATTATACCTGGCTGCCGCAGATTCCACCATTGGCATGGTCTTAGTTCAAGAAGATGATTTGCTCTCAGAATATGTGATCTATTACCTGAGCTGAGGCCTAGTTGGAACAGAACTTAATTATTCTCATATTGAAAACCTTCCATTGGCAGCAGTCCATGATGTTCAACGGTTCTGTCATTATGTTTAGTTTCACAAGACCACCGTCATTGTCGTTGTGAATCCGTTTCAATACGTGTTGACACAACATGTAATAGGCGGAAATATTAGTAGATGGATAGTCGTCCTCCAGGAATTCGACTTATATTTCGTTTCAACGAAATCCAAAAAGTCACCGGTCTTCGCAGAACTTATTTCGGAACTTCCGGTTGAGTCAGGTGATGTTATGCCCGAAGAGTCGCCTATCAGAGGAGATATGTTTTTGATCACATCTTCGGATCCCTGGTACGGAGATATACTTATCTATCTCCAGACTTTGAAGTGCCCCACCTTTGCTTCTCGTGATGAGCGTCGTCGTATACGCCATCAGGCCAAGAATTATCTCATACTCAGAGATACGTTGTATCGAAGAGGTGTAGACTGCATCCTGCGCCGATGTCTCACTCATGAAGACGCAGTTATCGTGCTTAACGATTGCCATACTAGAGCATGTGGCGATCATTTTTGTAGGTTGGAAACAACCCAAAAGATTTTACGAACATGTTACTTATGGATGACACTAATCAAAGATTGTATTGAATTGGTCAAGAAGTGTCACCCGTGTCAGATATTCTCTCAGAAGATGAGGGCACATCCTGCTCCCATGTTTCCTATCATCATAGTTGGTCCCTTCACCAAGTGGGGTATTGATTACACTACATGCAACCCTCCTTTAGCAAGGGGGCACCGTTATATCATTGTAGTCGTAGACTACTTCATGAAGTGGGTCGAAGCTATGCCAACGTTTAAATATGATGGAGAGACTGTGGCTCTCTTTTTATTCAACCAGATAATAGCAAGGTTTGGCGTCTCGAGAGAGATTGTCACTGACCATGGCAGTCAATTTCAGAACCAGATGATGATTGAATTAACATCAAATCTTGGGTTGTGGCAAGAACATTCGTCACCCTACTACCCCCAAGAAAATGGTCAGGTGGAATCTGTAAATAAATCTCTTAAGACCATCCTCCAACGAACGATCAACTCAACCAAGTCAAATTGGCATTTGATGTTATACTCGGTATTATGGGCTTACCGAACATCTATTAAGACTGCAACTAGTTTCTCACCTTTTCAACTCGTTTACGGACTGGAAGCAGTCTTGCCTATCGAATGTCAGATCCCGTTCCTAAAATTGGCAGTATAGTTATTATCAAACACTTCACCACTTGAAGAATGGTTATTATACCTTGAGAGGCTCAATGAGCAGCGTCGTGATGCGGCCCTGGCCAACAAGGCTCACAAACATAAAGTCAAGTGTCAGTATGATCGGTTCGTTCATCCTCAGATTTTCTCTGAAGGCGACCTTGTCCTGGTCTATGACCAAGATAAGGACCCCCTGGGGGCAGGAAAATTCAAACCCATGTGGTTCGGACCTTTCATCATAAAAGAGGTTATAAAAAATGACATTTATCGTCTGGTCGACTTTGAGGGAAATTCTTTGGCGAAGCCTAGAAATGGGCCCTACCTCAAGAAGTATTACTCATAGGTAGGTCACTTTGGGTAACTTTTTGTAACATATGTATAGCCTTTGTACTATTACTTTCTAGTTTCTTTTAGTATTATGGACGTGTCATGTTGATGTTATCTTTTGTCACTATGGTAGATGTCAAGTGAATCAGAGGTATTCATTGGGTATGCAGATGGTGCTAACCGACACACTTAGAGGCTTGCCTCTGCAGCTTGGGTAATTTTTACACCTCGAGGCCAATTATTATATTTTGGAGGTATATGCTTAGGCAACACCACAAAAAATGTCGTTGAGTATAGTGCAGTTATTGATTTTCTTTGTGACTCCCTTTCATTTGGTATCTCTCATCTCCAGGTCTATTTAGACGCTCAACTGGTTGTGTCTCAGTTAAATAAAGTCTACTGTGTTCATGATCCAACTTTACACCAACGATTCCTTAGGGTACATCTCTTAGAACAAAGCTTTGATTATATTACATATTTTCATGTTCCTAGGAGATTAAACCAAGTTATAGATACTCTAGCTAATCAAATTTTAGACTAGCATCTCACACACATATAAAAAGACATACACATAAACATGTAAATACAGTTTTAAAGGCAAATATGATCCATAAGACACAAAAAGATAGAAAAATCCATATATAATATCATAAGCACTAGAGTACATAGGTGGACGCAAGTGCCTCAAAAATATGACCAGTAACGAGTCATGGGGCTTATGCCCTCAAAAGATATATACAAGTAGTGCTCTCGGCACGTGAAAAGTCTAAACTAACTAAGGTCAGGGCATGTGGGCCCTGTTGTAATGATCAACAACGTTTTCCAAACGTCGAAACAATCGGACCCATGTTCGTTGTGCCCCCACTACATGATGTTGCATAGATGGTGGCATATCCTCAATCTCTGCCATAGGGACTATGCGGGTGAGTGAGGAAAAGTTTCGCTCAACTCGTCTCAAAACCCTCTCAGCCTCACTGGCTGGAAGCTCTCCTGCTGTTGTTGTTCCCTCTGCAGTGGCAAGTGCGGCCCCTGGCCAAGGACGATGCCTGGTCCTCGCATAATCCGCAGGTCGCACTGGTCCCACATCTTCACATAATAGACACATATCTGTCAGATACTCTGGTATAAAAAAATTGATATATATATATATATAACAACATAAAAATTACATATGTTTCCAACAAAGAAAAAAAAAAAAACGATACTAACTTATCCATCTCTCCTCGCTCCTCGCTAGGAGGTACCGGTATCTCAGGGTCTCTCGATAAATAAATCCCATCATAAGGGTAATCCTCTATGATTGGGATCTGTCGTGACAACTAAGCAAAGAAGTCATCATCAAATGACTCATTGGTCCTTCCACCACCCTGTCGTGGTAACAACATTGTCCATCTGCAAGTCGTAAGAAGAGAGGCTTGATGTCCTCATACCACCACTCGAGGACTGAAACTAGGAACTCTTTCAAAGAAGAAAGAGCATAGAATCACCCTGAACCCGAAGTTCCTCTGCGTCCGCAACCGACAATCTGTCAGTTGCCTCTTCATACAATCCAACAATGTAGTTCTCTAGTCAAATATCTATAAATTTAAGCACTGGACTGAACAGTTCATTTGTGCACAGGACGCCTGATGTAGAGCCGCAGAACCAGTCATCCGTCTGATAAGCAACACAATTGCCTACAGTGATAAATCGATGATCTTTCTTATTGGCACTTGAGAGCTCAATCGGTCTGTACCAGCCTCACAATACAATCCTATCAATTTTGATATGTTATGAGGCCCCGAAGGAAATGTTTGGAAATTGACTGGTTCCCCTCTCCTAGAGAGGCCAGTAAAAAATTATATATCCTCTGTAGTAGGCACCAGTGATTGCCCCTCTAACATAAAGGCCTCTGCGTCAGGATGCCAATAATCAACTGAGGCATTCAATAGCCCAGTTTGTGCTCGCATAAAAGGACATAGGAAGAATTTTAGCAGCCCACATTGCATTAAGGCAACAACAACATTGGGGTCTTCCCCAACCAACGCACTAATCTCCTCATGCTCTCTTTCCCTCTAGTGAACATACATCCTGCACAAAACCAAGTTCAGGAGGATTAACCCTTGCTTTTAAATTTTTTTTTCCATTAAATAAAGGGTCCATGCGAGCTGTAATGATGACAGTTGTGTGTACACGTGTGCAAATTTTCCTTTGCCTGAGTGTACACGTGGCTTGTCATAAGACAGCCCGCATGGACCTAGGGCCGACCTTTTGAGGTTCGACGCCCCTCCAAAACTTGAAACTAAAATCATAAATAAATATTTAAATTTCAAGAGGAGAGAGTTTATACTTGGTCCAAGCAGATGGTTGTTTCATCCACCAAAGCTCCCAGAATCAATTATTTTCACAAAGGGGCAGTTTTGGCCTTTAGTCAATTTCTGAATTAACAATGGTGATAATAAGCTGCCAGCTTCTATTTATAGATTTTTTTGGCCCTTTTTTGTCATTTTTCGGACCCTTTTGTCATTTTTTCTAAACTGAAAATCAGTTAAGATGGTCCGGGAGTTTTCTTTGGATGATCAAGGGAGGTATTCCTTTGGGTATTTTGATTTTTTTTTAGATTTCGGTGTTTGGACAGTCCTTTGGTAAAAAGTCTTTTTTTCCCAGCTCGTTGCATTTAAGTCCAGATTCCACCCCCACTTTCTGCATCTCGTTGTCTTTTCCGCTTTTCCATAGGATCGATCCCACCGAGTTGCGACACAGAACCCTCATTACTACTTTAGAAGTGTCGTAATTTGGTGGTAGAGCCTACCATAACATGGATGCCCTAGGTAGATCCTGGTTGCATGACGGTGTCCATGCTGTCACTAACGACTATAGGCTCAGGAGTCCTCCATAATTTTTCCCTGATTACAAGTTTGAGCCTCATTTGCATGATTCCTTTTCACTGTTGACCTCACTCTTGGGACTCCCAAAAAACATAACGGGTCTTCTTTTAAGCCCTTTTCAGACCCTCTAAACATGAAAATATTGGCGAGTGATCTTGTGACCTTTCACGCTCGTTAAACTAAAATTTGAAGTCACATCTGTCCGGCGATAGTTTACCCCTTTTTTGGTCTGGACGGTCAACTGTACGAACAAAGGTATACTCTAAGGAACTTCAGTTCTCTAGAAGAGTACCCTCAGGTATAATTTTAACCCTTTTTCGGGTCTGAGGGACTAAATGTACGAAAAAGGAACCCCCATGGAGTCCATAGTTAAGCTCTTTTTAGACTCCCTAAAATTGAAAAGATCGTCGAGTGACCTTATTCTTTCACACTTGTTAAAATGGTCCAGAAGAACATTCCTGACGGAGTCCATAGTTAAGATTTTTTCAGACTCCTTAAAAATTAAAAAAAATGGCCGAGTGATCTTGTCTTTATCACACTCATTAAAATGGATTTGAATAGACGTCTTGTTGGTGTTAGTTTACCACTTTTTTGAACCGACTAGACTACCTTCGAAAAAGGTACCCCATTGGAGTCTCATTTTACGTTTTTTCAGACTCTCTAAATATGAAAAACCGTCGAGCTTACCTTCTCTGGGCTCGTTAAAATTACATCGAAGGACGTTACCATTGTGTGTTTTGTTAACCACGTTTGCATATCTACGTCTTTGGTCTAATGCCAGCTCCATGTTTCTCTCAACTGAACCATCTGAAGCATGCCTTATACGCAAGCCCTGTAGCACTTTGCCTCTGCGTCTTGACACCTTTGGTCCTAGGAGAGATTTTTCCCGAGTGTCCTTTCTTTGAACATCAGTCTTGTCCTCGCACCTCGAACTTGTATGTTTGCGACACTCATTCCTCCTTTGTAACGTAACATTCTTTTATTCTTTTTCCAAAATTATTGAAAAAGACAAAAAAATCAAATATACCCCAAAAAGAGGAAGGGAAAAGTAGTTTCTTTGTATTGGCAGCATAATGAGTCGCCCTTGGATAAATCACATCTGTCCATTTGTTCGTCAAACTCTGGGATTTAATACGACCTTAGGAATCTTTTCTCGCTACATAGAGTTGTGTCCTCCTCCGTTTGGTTATCCTTCCAAACATATGGAGAGTTTGCGTTGCCTCCTGCATCGTGAACTTATGTCAAATTCTATGTTGCCAGAGTCTCATCAGTTGTCGTGCTATTGTTTAAGGGAATTTTTACCAAGCCTGAGTCAGACCCTCTGCAGTTTTTCCCTTGCCATCATGCCTGGCCATCCTGAAAGTCCAATCAAGTCTTTGTTCAAAATCAATGAAGCCTTCAGTTTGATAATCAAGATTCTCTAGTCCATGACCGACGAGCTGTTGAAGACCTCTGGGTAGTGAATTCGTACACTCATATTACACTCCTACCCGAGTTTTGAAGATTTTTAATTTGTTGCTCGAGCTCTGAAGACCTCATCTCCAGCCATCAGGCCTTATCAGCTTCTAGAAGATGGATACTCTACATGTATATCTTTTTGATTTCGAGAAGTAGCTCCGATGTGTATTGCTCGCGGCTACACTTTATATAGTTATATGACATGGATCTATAATGTATTTGATTGGTAGCCATGATTTTTTTTTTTAATCCAAAGCATGGGTTTGCCCGCCTCGATGAGACAATTATTATTTTGCAGACGACACCTCTCGATTTCTGGTCCCTGGGCTCACTTGTTCAGAACATCAGTGAATATTGTTAATGTATTTTGGCCATCAGATGCCCTTCTGACCTCACACATTAGGGGGCATCTGTTATAACCCTAATTTTCACCAGACATGCTTACCTGACATCAGGCCATCTCAGATTCCTTCTTTGCCAAAACACTGCTGAACAACTCTTCTGAAAAACCTCTTTTATAAAGACCCACACACCATGCTCCATTACTGCATGCGTGTACACGCTAGATGACCCAAGACAACGTGCGTGTACCTACAAAAGCACGGAAAAAGGAAAGTTATTGATGGAACACACAGCTTTGGGTAAGTTAACTAAACCTTCCGGCCATGCATGGCCGATTACTCGACCAAATACCTAGCTTCTTCTAGCCTATAAAAGAAGGGTTAGGGGTCCCATTTAAAGGAGGAGAATCATAGTAAAGAAACTATACCCGATTGAGCATTCCCTTTGTCCCAACCTTTATCCATCCTTGTGCAAAGAGAAGTATAGAGAAAAGCAGTAGGAAGACAGTGAAAGAGGAGCCCAGGACTAGGATCGAGGAGCAGTAGTCGACTTAATCATTGTAAGGTATCATTGTGAAGTTAATAAAAAATTGCTTTTCTCGTCCCGCCATGTGAGATTGTCATTATTGGAATATTGATTGTATGATTGATTAAATCTCTAACCCGTTAGTTCATAGATCAAATGCATGTGGAGTTCTTTGTTTTTCTTTAGTGAATGCAGGTCAGCATTGGGAGGAGAGTTGCAGTCAAAGAATGACCAGGCATGAAAAGGGATTGACATCAAACACGAAAATAAGGTATGTCAACTTAATCTCTTGAGCCTTGTATTTACATATGAGTAATGGGGTTTAGGCATGGGATGATGGTAAAAAGTAAGAATCTTTAGGTCATTTCTGCATGCATGATAAAACCCTTAGTGCTAGTCCGTAGGAGGGATTTCCCACCCACAATAGAATTACACTTGGTAAACATGAGGTTGAAATAATATTTTATATATTAATATAACCATATTGAAAATCACTAAATTGAGGGAAAAAGGAAAAATTCAAAATCAAAATCAAAATCAATAGAAGATCTCTTGGATTTTTAGGTTTGCAACTTCAACCCTATTCCGACCCCCCAAATAAACAACGGAATCCCCCGCTCAAGAAGGATACAAACCCTCTTTCTGAAACATAGTGGCTGGAAATAGCTAATATCCCTGGACCCCTGACCTCATCCCTAACACCTCAAGTACGCCCAACCCAATGGACAGAAAACAAGCAAAAGAAACCAAGGAAACCCCGACAAGCTCGTAATCTCTCTTAGCTCAGAACCTTTAGATACCAAAATATGACAAGAAAAGCATAACGAATTGCATTTTGAAACCATAGGATATTCTATAGTACGAAATCATGTCGCCCCTCCTGGGGGAGGACATCTAATACAAGCAATACCATGCCCTCACATGCAAATTTATGGGCCTCTGGCCATCTGAGAAATCCCTCATGTGGAGGATCAAATCCATCTGTAATCCCAAAGGGGTTGTCTCCCTCAAATTGGGATCCAAATGATTCTTTACGACCATCTTCAACCTGGCATAAGATCAAGAAATATTCTTCCAAGGAGGACCGTACTTATTCAACTCTGCTAGCCTATATATGCGGATCTGGAAAGAGAACTTCAACAAAGAAAATGAATATTTCATTGCAGCTCATGTATGGATCAGACTGTACTCGCTCCCATAGGAGTACTAGCACATGACAATTCTAGAGGGTATAGCGAACACTCTTGGATCCTTTGTCAGGATCGCAGAGGCCACCCTTCAATGTATTTATACCTCTTACGCTCATATCTGTGTCTACCTCAATGTCTCCAATTCTTTGCCAACTTCAATTTGCCTAATATATAGGGATGTCGACTAGTTCCAGACCCTGGATTATGAACACATCCCCTTTCGATGTCGAAAATGCCATGCCCATGGGCACCTTTTTTGGGATTGTTCCCTGAAAAAAAAAAACAAAGCCCCCCAATCCCCATTCGGAAAAGGACGAGGCAAATTTTGAAAAATTCCAAGACAAACGCAAATCCCAAAAGAAATTACCCACCCAACCCAAACCCAAAGGCACCCACACTAATAACAATTTCGACTCTTTAGATAACCTATCAGAGAAATAAGTTCCTGACCCAATCCCCTTGGGTGAAACCCAACCAAGTGCCCAACCTGGAGAAGAAAAATAACTTATCACCACTAGTTCTCCCTCTTCCCTCAATTATGACCCCCAACTAGCCAACCACAATGATCCAATGGTCCCTATGAACCCCTAAAGGTGGAGCGGGATGATATGGAAGAGATGGATCTAGAAGATCTATATCTGCAAGGCATAACAACAACTTGTGAACAGAAAGAGGAACACTTGATACCAGATCAACAAATAAGACTATTGCAAAGTGCTTTGATCAAATCAACGAATAAAGAGAAAGGAGCAATGACCCACAAAGGTAAGAACACTATACCAACTTCTTTAGGAATAAAAAAAAATTCAAGCAAAGAAATTATTAAGGATCCCAAAGATGACAAAAAAAGAGGAACGCCATCCCACAAGCAACTCTTACAAGAACTCGGAAAACTCCTTCTAAATTATGGAAGGATTAAGAGTATGGTGGAAAAATTCTCCTCATGCCCCCAACCTTCCCAATGAAATACATCTCATGGAATGTAAGATGCCTCAACAACATGAGTAAGAAAATATGCGTAAATACCTTGATATCTGATGAAAAACCTTCTATAATGATGTTACAAGAAACCAAGTGCACTTCCACTACTATGGAAAAAATGGCCACCAGATGTTGGAGAAGTTGCAATGTCATAGCAGTAGATGATGAAGGAGCTTCAAGTGTTTTGATCATCCTTTGGAACCCCAATTAAATATCCCTTTCCTCTTTTTCCACCACCTGTTGCACTATATCAACCAAATTCCAGCCAATAGGATATGAACAATTAGGCTACATCACCAACATCTATGGCCTTCAAATTATGCAGGAAAAAATAATATTTCTGAAATATCTCTCCCTTAGGGATCCTCTCTTAGATATCCAACCTTGGATCATAGGGAGAGAATTTAACATAATAACCTCTCTCCCAAAGAAAAGCGGAGGTTTAAACCGACTGAATCAAGACTCTGATAGATTTAAAGAAACCATCAGGGATCTGGGATTGGTTGACTGGGAAACCACTAATGGAACCTTTACCTGGAGAAACCATCAAGTTGGCCAACACCACATAGCCTCCCATCTGGATCACTTCCTCATCTTAGAATCTATTCTTCAAAGAAACTTCACCATAGAATCCACCATTCTCCCCTATCATGGATCAAACCACTGGCGCATCAACCACCTCATCGACATCCAAACAAGCCCCAAGAACCAACCCTTCTACTTTGAATCCTTTTGGCTGATAGACCCCTCCTTCCACTCCAAATTTCCCTCCCGGTGGAATGCAATTCCATTCAACTTAAGCTCCTCAATGTACAGAATCCAACAACCACTGAAGAACCTGAAGCAACATATCAAGTTATGGAATAAATCAGAATTTGGAAACATATTTCAAGCCAAAAAAAAACTTCAAGAAAGAATGAAACAAAACCAACATCAAATGATCGCTTATGGGCGCTCCCAGAAGCTAGTAGAGGAAGAAGTCTCTCTCATGAAACAAATAGAAACTAGAGATAAGCACGAGGAAATACTCTGGTGACAAAAATCAACAGTCTTATGGCTCGAGGAAGGTTAGAGAAACTCAAAGTTTTTCCACAACTCGATGATCCAACGAAGACATCAGAACATAATTATCTCTATAAAATACCAACAAGGCAATAAATTAAGCAACCACCACGACATCTAATTAGATCTTCTTCAATACTAGATAACTATAATGCAAGAACCACAACTGAATCGAAAGGATGAAATAAAAAAGATTACTCAACATATTCCAAAAATGATAAATGAAAACCATAATGAATCCCTGATGAGGTCGGGCACCATGGAAGAGGTAGATAAAGTGATCTAGAATATGCCCAAAGGGAAATATCTTGGACGAGATGGATTCACAGTGGATTTCTACCAAACCTGTTGGCCAGAAATAAAGAACGAAGTATGGGAAGCAGTGGAAGACTCTAGAAAATTCAAAAAAGTCCTCCCAGCTTTTAACGCTACCTTCCTCACTCTCATCCCCAAAGAAGAAAAAGTAGAAACCCCCAACAAATTTATCCCTATATCTCTATGCAATGTTATCTACAAACTAATTTCCAAAATCATTGCGAGCATACTAAAACCCCTCCTCCCCTCCCTCATCTCCCCATAGAAGACATATTTTGTGGAAGGAAGACAAATCCTAGACAATATCATCCTAACACATGACCTTATCCAATCCCTTCATTCCTTCAAGAAACCTGGAATGCTCATCAAATTAGACCTCTCAAAATCCTTTGATAGCTTGAATTGGAACTACACCCTCAACATCCTGGTCGCTTATGGCTTCAATGAAATTTGGATACAATGGGTTCATTATTTTCCCTCCAATATCTTCTTTTTATCTTGGTTAATGGTTCCCACTCCCCTCCCTTCTCCCCAACCAGGGGTATTCGTCAGGGAGACCCCCTCTCTCCATTCCTCTTTATCTTGATGGAATAAGGCTTGGGAAGAGATATCAAGGCAGAAGTGGTGCTAGGAAATTGGAAAGGGATTTCTCTCCATGGAGAAGAATCCCTAGCCGCACATCAACAATTTTTGGATGACACAATGTTATTGTCTTCTCCAACTCTGAAGGAAGCCCTCACAATCAAGAAAGTCCTCCATGACTTCTCTGAAGCCTCGAGGATGTGTGTCAACATAGAGAAATCCAACAACTTCTTCTTAAACACCCCTCAATCGATCCAATGGAACCTATTAGGTCTCCTAGGGTTCTAACCAAGCAAGATTTCGTCCAAATACCTGGGAATCCCCCTAACAAATAACTCCTTATAGAAAAAAAATTGGGAGGACCTCCTAGACAAGATAGAAAAAAAAATGGGCAGTTGGTCATTCCGTTCTCGCAATATATCTAACAGACTCATCCTCATCAAATCGGTCCTTCAAGCAATGCCAATGTACCATCTCTAAGTCATAGCAGCCCCAAAATATATTCACAGAACAATAAGAAATCTTCAAAGAGACTTCATATGGGGTAGATCAAAAAACAAGAAGAAATGGGAATTGGGGGTGTGGGAAACAATTTGTCTTCCAAAACTGAAAGGTGATCTGGGCTTGAGGGATCTATAAACCCTGAGCCAAACCCTGCGGGATAATGTACGACGATGTTGGTTAAATAATCCCCATTCTCAATGGGCCAGCCTCTGGAAAATTAAATACGCCCAAAATCACCAAACCAGGAAGATAATCAGAATGAACAATTCCCCTCTAGGTTCGCACCTATGGAACCTAGCTTGGCACAATCAACACCTAGTTCAAGAAAATTGCTTCTGGGAAATCAACAATGGAAAGGAATCTCTATTATAGAAGGATGCCTGGAAACAACTCCCTAGATTGGTAGAACAACCATCTCATCTCAGATTGCAAGCTGGAATGACAACCCATAATAAGACTAGGGTTGCACAATACTGGACAGAAGAAACAAACCCCATTTGCTGGTGGAAATGGCTCCCCTACCACAACTGGATTGGAGAAAAAGAAAACAATATCATAGAGGGTTTCCTAGAGAAACTCAACATAAGGAAAATGTGTAGCTCTGAAAAACAAGACCGACTTAAATGGGGAAACAACTCTTTTGGAACCTTCACAATGAAAGAAGCTTACAAGATAGATGCTCAACACAACAAGATTCCTAATGCATAATTTTGGCTCAATATTTGGAAACAAAGCCTCTATCCGAAAGTTTCAACCTTCCTTTGATTGATAGCCCTAAATATAGGTCTCACTTGGGACAATCTATGCAAATAGGGACTCTCTGGCCCCTCCTGATGCCCTCTTTTCTAGGTGCGCGAGGAAACAACTAAGCACCTCTTAAATACTTGCACCTATACATAAAATCTTTGGACCCTCCTTGTGTTTCTCTTTAGGCGCTCTGGTCATAACAAGAACTCCATACGGGACACCATAGAACAATGGCCAATAACAATAATGCAGAACCCTATGTTAACAGAACATGGAACCTCTTACCTGGATTTCTTACCTGGGAAGTATGGAAGGAACACGACCATAGGGTCTTTAAGTTCCAAGCTCTGCCTCCATAATAATTCTGGAAAAAGGTCCTCACATTAGTCCTGGAAACAATTCTGGCCCATCCCTGGGAGGACAAAGACTCGCATGTTATCATGTTCGAGCTATCGGTAGTCCAAGGCCTCAACCTCAGTGCTAGCCTAGCTTCCCTCGGGAAGCAACCAACAATTACCCCTCCAGCCTCGACATCTCAATGGAATCCTCCCCCAGAAAGGTTTGTCAAGATGAACTTCGATGGGGCCTCAAAATAAAATCCGGGACATGCAGGGTATGGAGGAGTCTTTCGAACCAACAAAGGCAATATATTGAGAATATATGAGGGTCAAATGGGGATAAATACCAACAATGTTCAGGAGCTCTAGGCATTGGAAGAAGGGCTCTGTGTAGCCAAGGCCTAGGGTTAGGACAAGATAATCATAGAAGACGGCTCCTCGACTTCGAAAACCACAAAAAAATGGTGTTTGGAGGTGTTGTCACAGGGGCAGACCCAGGGTTCAACGCTTAACAATGCACCGAAAAAACCTCGACTACCGACCCTTTCGATGACACCTGTGAAGCGAACAAAGTCTCGCCCGAGGTAGAAGCAGGGGGGGTTACAAGACATAGGTGTCTGTAACCAAGATGGGACACATATCTGTGATAATAACACTTCGCAGGGTATTCTATTAAAACTTAGAAGATGACATGAATTAGTTTCCTAATCTTAGTAACATCGCAGAACATACCCAAATATAGATCGACATAGTAACAATAAATGATTATATATCCTGAGCACTTAGCACTGAGTTAGAGCTAAAATTTATTTATCCTTAACACCAGTAAAGCACTAAGCAACAACAGATCTATCTATCATACATAATAATCAAAGCATTGAGCAGATTCATAACATAAACAACACAACACAAATCAAACCAAAGACACAAGATATATGTGGTTCACCCTAATGTGGGGCTACATCCACCAGCCACTTCGCCTTCTTTATTATTCGTCTGAATCTTACATTCATTTACTCCTATGCACTAAGACACAGAGCCAAGCTTCGCATTAGACAGGAGATCAATGCACTAAGCACCATATCTTCCTTCCAAAACTAGGTCAAGGCACATTGCCAATTCTCTATCAAGCACAGAGCCTTACTCACATACATTCCCTTGCACAAAGCCAATCACATTACTTTCACTTAGCTCTCCACTCTTCTCTAAAAACTTCTACTTCTACCATACATTCTTACTTATTTATACTTTTACAATCCCTTACAATAAGGCCTAATAATGGGTAAACCCCATGGGTCGAGATCCCATAAATCCATTACAAAAACCCTAGAGAACCCCTTACTGGGTCCACATAGCCTGCAAAATAAGTGAGATCTGCGATATCATCTCTGCCTGGGCACTCCTTCTTCGAACAATGTGTCGAAGTTAAAAAGTGGTCCAAACCTGACCAAGGTTTCCTCAAAACGTGGTCGAGGTCCAACAAGAGGCTATCCTGGAAGTCATTCAACAAATGTTGGCCTCCATGCCAGTGATCATGCCCAGACATGTGAAGCACTCATAGACTGGTTAGCTAATTAAAGCCTCGGGATTAAGGAGGATTTGTGGGAAAAGCCCTAGAATATCGCACAAGCAAGGGGAATGGCCAAACGAGCACCAAACCCCTTAGGAATCCAAAATGAGCAGCTACAACAAGATTGACCCTACTTCAGAGAGGAACCGAGCGAAGAATAATCTAGGAGGAAGCCCAACTATGACAAGGAAGGGCTTGAATTTACAAAGTGGTCGAACGCCGGGAGAAAGGACATGACGTGCCTCATATCCACATCAACACCTACTACCTAAGTGTCCTCCAGACTTGGAAAATAGGCCAGTCTCTAGAAAAAGGTGGGGATGGCACCACGAGGCTCTTCCCAACAAGAGAGATACACCCCCTCTCGGAAGAAGAGTTAAGGAAGAATGAAGATGGAGGGGGGATCCCAGATACTAGTGGTGGGATAATAAATGAACTTGCAAATAGGTTATCCCCTCCTTCATGCGATCAATATGACACCCATCGGGCTCCCTGGCGATTGAACGACGTTCGAGTGCCAACTACCCACAAGGACGAAAATCGACAAGACCGTGCCTTGAGAAGCCCAAAACAAAATTTGATGCAAGGGAATACTCCAGAGAGGTCATGGGGAGAGATCTAGACCAATGATATTGAGATCACTCGCCAACTCACTCGAAAGGACAAGCATCAAAAGAAAGGGAAACACGTTAATGACACCTGATCGCCAGCTAGCAAAGGAAGGAGGGAATCTTGCGTCGACATCCAACATAAACAATTAAGTTAGTTAATGAAGGCGCCCAATCTCGAGGATGAGAAAAGAAGAGAACGATGGTTCATCAACGCGACAAAGGATTTGAGAGGAAGCCCGAGGTAGAGGGAAAAATAAATAAATGAGAGTAATGGGGTGTCCTCCAGACACCTAGACTCACTCTCGTCCCTATGATATCCTCCCATATGATGAGCCCCTCTACTCATAGCAGGAACACGACACTTAGTGAAATTTTGATGTCGACTTTGCAGCTCGAGAGGCTAGCTCAAACCTTTCAGTGCCCCTCTGTCGATAGTGAGAGCTCTATTGGTAATCCTCTCTTAATCTGGTACCACCCTTCAATTCGGGTCCTCATAAGAGATACCATGGCTCCCAGGCATGGATATCCTCCTAGTTATAGATGTGGCTCGGCTCTCCCTGGAGCTTCCACTTCGAGGCGTCAAGAGGAGGGGTCACCAAAATATTGAGTCCAATACGAGGCTTTTAAAACTTCCAGAAACTACATTTCAAATACCCCTCAACAAATCTAGAGAGATCTAGATGAAGCAAAAGATACAATCAACGAGGAACGAGGGATGACTACAGATACATAAATAGTTGAGACCACTATCCACTGGGTCCTAGATGTTGGACACACCAGGGGAAGGGACACTCGTTATTGGAGGAAAGTTGAACTCTACTGGCACCTCAAGACGCTTCTGAGTCAAATATTCAAACCAGAGAAGACGCTCAAAGCATAGTCCAACTCCAGCTTGATGGCCTACACTTGATGGTTCGAGACATCCTTGCTTGTCTCCCTCAAGCAACTCGTCATCAGCCTCTGGGGAACCATGAAGCTCAACCGGTTCACTCTCAGACCTCAGGCGAGGGGCCCTCGACCCCATGAAGTGGGTTCCCTAACAGTCCTTATTTTTTGAAAATGATAGTTTTTAGTAGCTATAGGCATGGTATTTTCAACAAAACTCTGGTTTTTAAGTTTTTTTGGACTCTCCATAAACAATATATGATGTTGGTCTACTTTTCCGAATGGCAAGCCAACAAGAAGGGTTTTTGGATTGTATGATATGTTAAAAATATAATCGAATTCTGCCTGTGAACTTAAAAAAAAAATGACTAAATTGACAAATAAACTATTAATAAAATGATATAAAATAAATTTATGATTACATCTAAAATACAATCAAAATGTATAATATATATGCTCAATAATACATTGAAATGTGAAATTTAACCTAATAAAAATAACAATAACAATTAAATATTTCAACTTCAACTGAAGTTAAA
>ML784488.1:607379-657875 GCA_009831015.1 Picea engelmannii
TATATGCATATCTTGTAAATCTCTTGCACTTCGCTTATAAAAAAAATGGAATCTTTTGTGCATTTTACGAAGCTGCATTTTCTCATAATGCAACATTGGAATGCTATTCTAATCATACTTCAACATTCGAAGACTTTTGCCTTTTAAACATGCTCCCATTTTCTTGCATTGAAATTTGGCAGGGACTACGCTGCTTCGCTGCCCTTGTTATTATAGGTTGAATTACTAGAGTGTTCTTCTTTTTCTTAACTATTGTCTCCCATTCTTCTTTCGAATATTGAATGTGTGTTATAGGATTTTTTAGTACTGACTCGCTCTAGTCTAGAGGGGCTCAAGAGAACTCGATCTCTTTTTTCCTAAGGCCTCTGTGGTACTTCTATCTCTTTTTCTTGATCCACCCAATTGACCCGATGTTTGGGGTTTGGTGGAGGTTTTGTATTCTCAAGTAGCGCCTCCATCTTGGATAGCAAGGGGGAGACCTGTGGTTGAGTAGTTTTTTCATTGGGAACTTGTTTGATTTTTCTATTTTAGGAATAGTCGAAGTAGACTCTAGCTCTGATTCTTGAGTGGTTTTGGGGGGATACTTGCTTATTAGTTGATGTTGTTCTTTTTCTTCATCCTACCAAATGGATTTTCTTGGGCATTTCCTGGATCTTTTTCTCTTGGGGTGTTTGGGACATTGCATTGCAATGTGCACTATTTCATAGCATGCTCAACAACAAAAGGAGACTTGTTCATAATCCAACTTTTGGGTCCATGAGTAATCCTTTGCTATTAGGTTGATTTTTTTTGGATACACTTTACTGAAGTTCATGTCCATGCAAATACACACATAAGTGGTTATCCGTCTGTATTTCATATTCTCACTTTCGAAATGAAATTTTCTTAAAGCATTGAAAATCTTGCTAAGAGAATCATACCCCTAGAAGTGAAGAGGGTTCTTGGGAAGATGGACCCAAACCAATGTGTGCAAGAGAGAATGTCCATGCAAATACACACATAAGTGGTTATCCGTCTATATTTCATATTTTCACTTTCGAAATGAAATTTTCTTAAAGCATTGAAAATCTTGCTAAGAGAATCATACCCCTAGAAGTGAAGAGGGTTGTTGGGAAGATGGACCCAAACCAACGTGTTCAAGAGAGAATATGTGGTAGGGTCAAAGGAAGAATATCAAGTGTTCATGCAAAGTCCACAATTGCCTGAAAACTAAGGACTTGAATTGAAGATCGTATCCCTTTCTTCAGCTAAATCAAACTCAAAAATGGAAAATCATCTTGCACAAGGATATATGAAGGCTCAATCTTTGATTTTAGGCTTCTAGGGTGTAGGAACCCAATGATGAACATTTTCTAGCCAAGTCCAAAGGCCAGTAAGCTACAAAAAGGACCATTTGATCAGTAAAAATCAACTTGATCAGCTGCATCTTGCATAATGTGAATGGAGAGGGATAACACATTTTGAACCATAATTCATGGAGGTGGTGGGCCACTTATAAAACCATTTAAAAATGCATCTTTGAGAGAGGAACCTATTATGCCAGAAGGGGGGGCACTTTCCATACGAGAAGAGACATGCGTCAGAGACATGGGCTAACTAGATGGAGGAGAGTTTGACAACATGGATGGAGAGGTGGCACTTGAGGGAGACACTACAAAGTAGAGGATCTTAGTAGTGGGACAGTGAGAAGAGGGAGTGGGGCTAATTGAGGAAGTTGATCTACTCATTTAGATATAAAGAGAGGGAAAGGAAAGCAACTAGGGCCAATGCCTAACTATTATGTACTTTAGATTTGAAAATATAATCTAGAAGAGAAATTCAAATAATATACACAAAATAATGACAGAGAAAACCCTTGAGGTAGGGTAACACCATGTATTATTCCTTATGGAAGGAAAACACTCAAGCAATGCTTGATACAATTACAATATTCATCACCATGCTTCACTACATTTCTTATACTTCTTCATATATTAATATCTACCTCCTAGGAACATTCCAGAGAAGGAACATTCTATTAGGTGGAACCTTCTAGCAAGCCTTCTTACATTTATTGACCTCCTAGGAACATTCTAGAGAAGGAACATTCTAGTAGGTTGAACCTTCTAGTAAGCCTTACTTCATTGTGTTCACACTATTACATGTGCCTTATTTACTAGAAATGGTATGCATACATAACAATACATAACTACCTAACAATCATTATTCCCCTTGGGTACCTCCATAGTCACCCCATGTTATCTCCCTAGATATACTACACTAACCATCACCTTTCCAAACCTACACACAAAGGAGTTTCCATCAACATATACATACATACACATATATAATTTATTAACATTTTTTTATATATAAATTAAAATAAACAATATAAATAATATATTATTTTTCATTAACACAATCGACTTGGTTGTACGTGTGGAGAAAGAATGAGAAGCATACTTGTAATACTATTGTTGGGAACTATTTTTGGTCCACTCTTGCATGCATCCTGTCCTTCTCAACGTTTGGGAGTTTTAGACCCAGGGTTTATCTAAAGTTTGTCCAACACAACCTCAAAACATTGACATATCAATCCTTGGCCAAGGTTGAGGAAGGTCTCACCCAAGATGCAAAGAGGATCACAGAGACCATAAGGTCTTGTGACAGGGATGACAGATTAAACATATGAAACCTTACTGTAATTGGCATCCATGCTACTCATACCTGATAGAGTATTTTTAGGACTAAGACTTAAAACTATACACACACATGTTCAAGTCATGCATGGCATACATAGAATATAACATAAATGCCATAGATTTATTACCAAAAGTGTTCTATCACATCACAAACATACATTTCTCATGACAGATACATCTGATAGCTATAGAACTCTGTATATTTACTATATAAAACAATGAAAATACAAGAGGTTGCGCATGATGGCTTTTCTCAAAACTGAGACATAGAAAGAATGAGTGCTTGATTAGTTATCTAGCCAACCCCATTTATGGTGCTCAAGCCTTATTTTATATCCTTCGTTGTTGGGGAGTGTTGTCCCTTTCTGCTATGGTCCACTCACTTCTTTGATCCAACTTCCTCGCACACTTATGGTGCATGCTAGTGATCCACATAGACTCTTTGTATCAAGGTCAATATTGAATGTTTGGCCAACCCGTCTTCTAGCTGCCCCACGTCTTCATATGCTACTGGAAATAATCATTTTGGAATATTTCTGAGTGATTCCTTTCTTGATTCTAGCAGACATCTTCTTGGTTTCTGGTGCAACTGACAAAACTTGGACCGAAGCGCACTTGGTAGTATTTATACTTGGCATGATGCTAACAAAACTCAGCTCGATATGCACTCTATGGCATTCCTCGCAAATTTCCTCATGTGCTTGCATAACTATGGGATGAGCATGCACAACTTCATTTGTGAACACATGAAAAATTGGACCCAAAATTTTGGGTGCCAACATGCCCCCACCACTATTATCTAGCTTGTCCTCGAGCCAACTACGTTAATGAAGGACCGCTGCCATGGACTTCCTCCATGGAGTCTTTATATTGGTGTTCGGGTGCATGGAGTCGGGATTTGAGATCATTGGACAGTTGAACAACTACTTCAACATCGAGGGTTGTGGCCTAAGGATTTGTTAAATTTGTGAGGTTGAGATGCTCAACAAGGGGGCCTACAATGACTTGCTTTTCCAAGAGCTGAGTATACCGGTCTATATACCTTTTAGCCATCGAAGTGATCAATTCTCGAATGTGTTGCTGCTCAAACCTAGTTGAAGTGATCTCCTTTGTTCATGTTGCAATGACATGCATTGCAATGACACACTTTTTGGGAGGCAAGGAACCAACATCTCATTTTTGTTTCACAACCTCAACTTCTACTATGCAACTACAATCATAGAGAGTTGTGAGCTCTAGAGGGTTTTGTAAATAGACCCATAATTTGAAGCTCTAAGTGACTAGGTCTACAAAGCCTTGGGCATGGTCTCGATTCTCGTGAATGACGTTGAGCGTCTAATCAATTTTTTACTAGAGATAATTTCCTTCTTGGATTAGATGTTGCAGTTGTTCATGAAGTGCTTGATTTTTGCACTTCAAATCTAAAGCATCCTCAACGACCAACTTCATTTTATGTAGAGATGAAATATTTGGATGGACCAGGGAAGTGATAAAATGTGGGAGGTCGATTGTAGGAACTAGAGACAAGTACAACTTGGTTCTAACCAAAACAGATGGAATTACTGCAAGTGGATCGACATTGATCACGCGGTGAAGATTGGATCCAAAAATATTGATGGGAGGATTGGCAGAAGGAGGAGAGTGTTGGCCTGACGACAAGGAAAATTGTTGGGCCAAAAGTTGCATCTTCCTGATAATGTCGTTGTGCGAGACTTGTTATTTGGCTAATTGTGCATAAATTTCTTTCATTAATTTTTCAACCTGTATGGGTGAACTGGGAGAACCCTCTTTGATTGGCTTATGGGAGGAGGTGTGGTGGCGTTTGCTGGAGGCAAAGCAAGGCTTGGATTTATGTGAGGGGAATTTTTCTTCTTCTATAAGTGGAGTTTCCCGATGGGGGGATGATGGATCACGTTTGGACCCCGAGTCAATATTTATTTGAATTGGGATCCGAGTCTTGGATCCCCATTTTCACTTTTGGATTGTGGAAGTATCAATGTCCACTCCACTTGTGGGTTGAGAATGTTCAACATAATTGGAATATTTTGTATTTCGAGGCTTTGGTGCTGAGTTGTCCTACTTGGACACAACATACTGTAAATGTGTTGAACCTGCACATAATAGATCTAGCTAGAAAATAATACACACATTTGCAGAGAGAAATTGAGAAAGAAGAAGGAGAGAAAGAATGGAAGAATTCTCATTAACCGTAATGAATAATGAATAATTTACACATGATATACTCTTTGTAACTCAATGAATGTGCACTAGAGGAGAACCAAGGTGTCATAGTGGTGGTCTAGAGTGATCTGGACACACACCAGCAATTATGAGAGTGAACTACCACCTAGTCTAGTCTCTCAGGCAGTTACAGGAGTGAACTGCCACCTAGTTGAGTTAACTAGTCAACTAGTCTTCAGTTAACTGACTGAACAAAGTGTAGTGAGGAATAGATCAATGAATCAAGGGTAATACACCAATCTGGTGATGATCCCAAGGCAAGTGCACATTAGCATGGTGATGATCCCAATGTTGCATGGTGACAAAACCAATGCAGCATCTAAACTCAACTCAACTAGTCAAACTGAAGTGTCAACTGAAAGAGAATATTCTCCAGGTGGAATATTCTCCCCTAAAATATAGGAGATTGGATAATGACTAATTATGACTAATAAACAAGGAAAAACCTTAGGAAAAAGAAATCCTAGGTGTGTGTGAAGTAACTCCAACACCCCCCCTGAACATCACTATGGTGAAAATAAAGAATGGGTCCCGACAACGAGGCCATGTTAGGTACCCAAATACAAAAGATACACTGAAATAAAGTGAGGAAAGAGGGAAAACCTCATGGGAAAACCCCCTCCTCAAGGTACAATGTATGTAAAAATAAGAACTACAGTTGCTAGGCAATTGTGTCCTTCACTCCAAGATGACTTCGCAGAGAATGGAATTTTTTCTCAGTGAAGATCTTGGTGAAGATGCCTGATGTTTGTTCTGTTGAAGGACAGAACTGTAGGTCGATGATCCCCTCGTGTACTAAGTCTCAAATGTAGTGCATGTGGATCTCAATGTGCTTCGTCCGCTACCTCTAAACTGGATCTCTGCAAAACTTCAGAGTGCTTTGGTTGTCACACTAGCTGACGATCGGCCGATGAAACTGAATGCCCAACTCAGTGAGAAAATGTTGTAGCCACGTAGCCTAAATGGTTATGTTAACTACCCCTGTGTATTCTGCCTTGACTGAAGATAGAGCAATGCAAACTTGCTTCTTGATCGACCAACAGATAGGCTGAGAACCAAGACTGAGTGAGTAACTAGATGTGAACTTGTGATCAGTGTTATTGCCAACCTAGTCTGAATCAGTAAACCCGATGAGATCTAATGTAGAGTCAGCTGCATAATGAATCCCAAAGGTGATGGTGCCCTATACGTATCAAAGGATACACTTTGCATTCTTCCAATGTAGCTCAAGTGGCTCTTACATGAACCTGGAAACTGCGCCAACTGCATATGAGAGGTCTGGTATGGAGTGTGTGAGATACAACAAGCTCCCCACTAGTTGTCTATATAGTGTGTTCTCAACCAGTGGAGTATCCCCGCCATCCTCAAGTTTGACTCCTGATAGGAAAGGAGTCGGACCATACTTGCAGTCTGTCATGTGAAATCTCTCAAGGAGATCTTGTGCATACTTGGTCTGAGACAATTTGATGCCTAATGCATCCTAATTGATCTCGAGTCCAAGGAAGAAGTGTAGCAGACCCATGTTTGTCATCAAAAACCTGTCATGTAGAATCCTCTTGATTGCTGCAATCGCTGAAGTTGAGCAACCGGTGATCAACAAATCATCAACATATAGAACTAAGAGTAGAAGTGAATCAGCCATCCTTAGCATGTAGACATTCGGGTCTAATTTACAATGTACAAAGTTCGGTGACAGTAGGTAGGAGTCCATCTTGGCATACCATGCCCTCGGAGCCTTCTTGCAGCCATAAAGGGACTTCTTCAGTCAACAGACCAAAGATGAGTCTTGCATAAATCCCTAGGGTTTCTCCATATAGATCTCCTCAGAGAGATCACTGTGAAGAAATGCATTCTTCACGTCCATCTGATGGAATTCCCATCCCTTGGTCGTCGCAATGGCAAGTTCCAATCGTATGGAATCCATTTTCGCTATTGGAGCATCAATACCATGCACCTGCTGAAAGCCTTTGGCAAAAAGCTTGTCTTTGTATCTGCTAATCTTTCCATCCACTGCGCTCTTGGTCCTATAAACCCATCTGCATCTGACAAGTTTCCTACCAGAAGGAAGGGGAACCAGATTCCAAGTCTGGTTCTCAAGGAGAGATTTTTACTCCTCCTACATGGCGGATTCCCAAAAGGGATTTCTAGCAGCCTGGCCATAATAATGTGGATCTGAAGACTGAAACAAGAAAATATGCCTGGAGTGAAATGGTTCAGTGGCAGTGAGTGCAACAAGAGGCTTCTCGAAATCAGATCGAGTCCTCCTAGTATCGGTTGGATCACCAACGAGATCCCCTGCATCCTGAAGAGTAGTTTGTGCCCACTTGGGCCTCTGCTCTAGCTCTGCAACTACATCTGGATGCTCTGACTCTGCATCTGACTATACTAACTCTGAATCTGAATCATCTCATTCCTCTGAATCAGAACTCTCGTCTGAAGAAGAGTCGACATGTGCATGCTCATCATCTCGGACAGGTGGAAGAATAAAGGTGTCTGCATGCGGCTGCTGAGGGACATGCAAGACACTTTCCTCAAATTGGACACTACGCTCAATGATGATCTGGTCTGAGGAAAGATCAATAAGCCTATATCCTTCACACCATCCAGGTATCCAACAAAAATACACTCAGTGCTCTGTGGATCAAGTGCCTTCCTCTTTTCAAAGGGAATCTGGGCCCATGCACATGAAACGAAAATGAGAAAGTGGGTCACTTCCGGTTTGAGGCTGCTCCAAGCCTCGTAGGGGGTCTTATCCTTGACAGATCTATGGGGAGATCTGTTTTGGATGTATGTTGCACAATTAAGTGCTTCGGCCCGTAGTCTATGTGGTAGTGACTTTGCATGCAACATGCAAGATGCCATCTCCTTTAGAGATATGTTTTTTCCGCTCAACAACTCCATTTTGCTACGGAGTATAGGGAACTATGTGCTGCAACTGAATCCCTGCCTCATGGTAAAGATTATGGATCTCGTGATTTACATATTCTCCCCCATTATCAGTTCGGAGGACTTTGATCTTCTTTCCAGACTGTGTCTCAACCAGGGATTTGAAATCTTTGAGGTGTTGAAAGACCTCAGATTTTTGCCTAAGAAAGTAAATCCATGTAAAACGTGAGAAATCATCAACAAAAATGAGAAAAAACCTCTCTTTTCTGATAGATTGATGCGAAAAAGGACCCATAATCTCACTGTGGATCAGATCTAAAGGCACAGAAGCTCTTTGAGACTTTCCTTTGTCGAATTTCTCTTGAGGGTGTTTTTCGAGAAAACATCCCTCACATACTCCCTTGGAGAAATGGATGTCTGGTAGACCATCAACCAATCTTTGCTTGCTAATATGTTGCATATATCTGAAATTCAAATTTCCAAACCTTTCGTTCCATATCCTACTACTCTCATCAACATGGGTAAGCAGTAAAGCAGAATCTGGTTCAATAAAATCAAAAAATGTATACAATCTAGATTGATGATTTACCTCACCGGTAGAAACCCTGGGGTTGGTTTGCATGTCATAGATGTCCACGAAATTTGGTGTGAATACGAATTTCTTTCCAGTGTCGGAATTCGTCATATGATACATGGAGAGAAGGTTGACAGAAAGTTTGGGAACGTGCAACACATTCTCGAAGCTCCCGTTGGTGAGTTCAATCCTTCCTTTGCTGGTGACTTTGATTGAAGAGTTGTCCTCCATCAGAATAGGAGGACCTTTGCATGCATCCAATGAAGAATAGACTACTTTTGAGGTAGCCATGTGATGTGATTCTCCTGAATCTATGATTCAAGCATTGGGAGATTAGTTGATGGCAATCAAGGCATGGCTAGAATTGCCTTTCTTCTTGGCACCCTCGGGGATGCGATATCCAAGGTTGTTTTGATAAAGTATTTGAGTCATTATATCTATTTGTTTTTGCATGCATGTAGATTCTGGATGGAATCCTTTGTGACAATATGTGCATTTCTCCCCTTTTCTTCCCTTTCCCCCTTTGGATCCGGAGGCATCGATGAAGGGTTTTGTGTACCCTTCCCTCTTCGGATGTGCATGAGATTTCCTTTTGTCTTTATCTTTATATTTCTGATATTTGTGGCTTTCATCTTGCACAGTGAGTGCATGCGCCTTTGGGCCTTTGATTTTTCCCATGTTGATGAGCTTGGTTTGCTCTTGTGTTAGGGATTCAATAAAGTCCTAAAGAGAAGGCATATTCCAGGTGAATCTGATAGAATGGAACGTGGATACGAATACAGAGAATTTAGGACCAAGTTTGGAGAGAATGGTGAGAACCATTTGTTTCTCCTCCTTAGATTTATCAACCCTGCAAGCTTTGAGTTGTGACAGTAAATCCTTGAATTTTGTAAAGAAATATTGGATATTGTCGAAGATTTTTGGATCCAATGTGAGAAATTCCACCTCCAACATGTGTCCCCTCATCTCATCTTGTTTTCCAAAGAGCCCTTCCAAGGTGGTCCAGGCTTCCTTGGGAGTCTTACAGGAAGATATGTGAAAAAGGAGATTGGGAGAAATAAGACTGTAAATTGTTCCGAGTGCTTCATCCATTCAATTTAAGTACTTGGATTTTTCTATGGCTGATGTCGGTTCTGTATCTATATTCAAGATTAAACTGTGCAATCCTCTGGTTCAGAGATGTATGGTTATTTTCTCCTTCCATGCAAAGTAGTTGTAAGGTGTAAGAATGAATTCTTTGGAAATCCATCTTTCCGCTGTCTTCAATATTTTGTACTTGCAAAAAAAATTGGTGTAGATTTTGCTTAGCAGTCCATCGGCTCTGATACCATGTAAATTTTATACATAATAGATCTATATAGAAAATAATACACACATTTGCAAAGATAAATTGAGAAAGAAGAAGAAGGAGAGAAAGAATAGAAGAATTCTCATTAACCGTAACGAATAATGAATAATTTACACATGATATAATCTGTATAACTCAATGAATGCGCACTGGAGGAGAAACAATGCACCATAGTGGTCGTCTAGAGTGATCTGGACACACACCATCAATTACGGGAATGAACTGCCACCTACTCTAGCCTCTCAGGAAATTACGGAAGTGAACTGCCACCTAACTAAGTTAACTAGTCAACTAGTCTTCAGTTAACTGATTGAACAAAGTGTAGTGAGGAGTAGATCAAGGAATCAAGGGTAATGCGCCAGTCTGGTGATGATCACAAGGCAAGTGTGCATTAGCATGGTGATGATCCCAATGTTTCATGGTGACAAAACCAATGCAACATCTAAACTCAACTCAACTAGTCAAACTGAAGTGTCAACTGAAAGAGAATATTCTCCAGGTGGAATATTCTCCCCTAAAATATAGGACACTGGATAATGACTAATTATGACTAATAAACAAGGAAAAACCTTAGGAAAAATAAAGCCACAACTTGACTCCTACTATAATATCCTTTTCTGTAATACATAAGGGAATCACAACCTTTGTGCTATATGTATTTGCATTGGGAAATATTATAATATTATGGAAAGTACATGTAAAACACAGGTGACACTCATACATATTGAAGATGTGGTTTGGGATGCTGACTCTTTCATCGAAAGCATTGATCCGCTGAGTGTGCCATTGATGGAAGGCGCCATAAATTGTAGCCTGGGTGTCAACATTCTTGGAGTGTTGTAATGGTAGAAACTTGGGGGAAAGAAATGAGGGGGCAGTAGCCAAGTCAATTTCAAAGACGGGAAATGACCTCCATAGTACCATAGAAAGCAAGAGAAGGATCCAACTGTAATAAAATTATTTGGCTTCATCCCGCATATCCAAGAAATTAGTGACAAATTCTGTAAATAAGTAAGGGGCCCATTAATGCAGTGTTGGGCTATGAGGACGACCCCCAAAGAGCATTCGTCCTTCTGACATTTGCGAATAATATTGAAGGAGATCAATTGGGTTGCAAACTGGACTACTGAATTGTTAATTTCAATGATGACGATACCACATGTGCCCCTTCGTGTGCCATATGTAGAATAGACCTCTTTGAGTTGTACATCATTTTCCTTGAGATGATTCATTAGGTTTTCACTGGAGGAGGGGTAGGCCCAAAACTCTCTGTAAAATGGTGAGTTCCATGAGATGAGAATCATCGAGCCAAAGGTTTCCTCCATGCACTCTTTTAAGGAGGAATTGAACACACACCTAGACATTTTATCCTCTGTCAAAGTGAAGACATCACAAAAGGGAATGGATGTTATTTTTCTTTGATGTCCTTTCCCACTCCTGCGTTATGGTTTTGTTCATTCCATCCTCATTGTTTATAACCTCAATATATTTATGCAACTGTACCTCAGAGAACTAATTAGGGTCTTGTACATTGTAGTCTGCACACTTGAGAAAGGGAACCTTTCCAAATGGAAGGTCATTGAAAGGGAAACCAAGGGAGAGCACGAGATCGGGAATCATTTTTTCTTTAAGGGATTTCGACTTGGAGTGAGATTTTTTCTTGTTGGGTGAAGCCATACTAGAATAGGTGGTATTGGTGGTGGACTATGTTGGAGATATGGAGTGAGATGGATTAGTGAAGACTTTATTTGCAATGGTGTGGAAGGAATGTATACAACACGAATAATAATGAAAATGGTTAGGGATTTGGAAGTAAGGGTATTTTTGAATTGAAGGGGGACATACTGACACCTGACTATTCATGCAGGTGAAATGAATATCCCAACTTTTTTGTGAGTTGGTTGGTACTCCCCACAAGTCCGACCGTTTGGATCGACATGTGGTGCTTCTTTTTGGCATATCTTGTAGTAAGGATGAAACCTACGTTGATTTTTGCAATAACTATCACTTTTATTCCGGATCAGGGAAATCATCCCTTTTCCAGCGATGTTAATGATCCATCAGTTCCCGAATTAGTTGTAGCAAATGTGTGAGTAGGACTTGTCACTTCGACCATTAATATTTCCACTCTATGACCACCGCCGTATCTTCAAAAGCACTAATGATATAGGCAGTAGAACCCATGCATGGAACTACACTCTAGAGGTGTAACACATGGCTCAATGCACCCCGACGGGTATTTATTAGTGTATTAAAGGGGTGGAGTGACCCCAGGTGGGTCACCATGTACCTGCATCCTAGCATGGCCAGTTAGTGTTTGTGCAGGAGGGACGACATTAGGTGCATTAAGCTTTGGTAGGATCCATTGGATAATCATTGTTTCGATAGCTGTGTTGAAGTCTTATGTATGTTCAATGGGATTAGGGAGTAGATCTGTAGGGAACAAATCGACACAAGATAACGAAGGTTGACTATGTTTTCCAATTTAAAAATGGGGAATGGAGGATAGGGGGTGTTTCTTTGGGAACCGACAACGAGAATTCGTATAGTGGCCATGCACATTGCACCTTTGTTTCTCCATCCAATGCATTTCACAGGGACATGTGTATTGACAAATGTTGAAATTTGGTTGAAATCGTTCACACATGGATGCTTTGAGGGGTACCTAGTTTTGATATGATTCTTGATGCACAACCCACAACCCTACTACAATCCCTATCAGTATTGAGTCAAGTTTGAAAGGTCGTTGACACTCGGGAATGCGATGTATCCATGCAATCAATGTGTCCACCAGCTCCGACCCATCATACCGATGAGAGCCAAAGTCCTCTGCATGCCCTTCTACCGAGAGATGTGCAAACCTACTCATTGAAATCTCATACAACTTGTTCTTCCATTTATCCAAGACATCCTCATAATCCATGTCATAGGATTTGGCACTCCTCTGTCTTAGTTCTCCATCGACGGTGGGGTTGATGTAGTCCTCCCTACACCCCATTACATTGTAGATATTTTCAATGGTTGAGTTCCATGCATCCTCATCGACGAGCTCATTGTATAGGTTTCGCTCATACAGATCTAGTGGCGCAACCACGCATAGGGTGTCAGTTTCAAAGGACATTTTCCTCTTCTTCAAGTTTAACACCACATTATTGTCAACGGTCCAGTCAATTATTTGCAATGTAGGGTAGGGGTCTAATTCATCCATGATGTCGATGACTTCAAAGTTAACCTTTTTTTTCACTCCTTTGATTTTCAGTTCTAATTTCCCCAACCTTCCTATGGGATAGATCTTGTATTGATTGACCAATCAGAGTTGGATGGGAAACCAGAACAACTTAGGCTTACCCATCACCTCCCAATACTTCTTGGGTAAAATTTTCACATCAGATCCCAAACCCAACATGACTCCATCCATGTTGTGCCCACCAAGCTTCGTTGTCATATTAAACTCTTATCCAATGCGCTTTTTCTTGCTGACCTAGCATAAATCCCTTTCTAGAAGCAGAGTCGATATGGTGGTCTCCTCTCCTTTCTCTTTCATGCAAGCAATTAACATTTGGGTCAACTTACTTGCAACTTTTGTATCTTCAAGCAAACACAAACAACAATGTAAGAAGGTATTGATTTGATCTTCGACTTCTTCGATGTGACTTAGGTCATGCAAGGATTCTACGTGCGTTGTGCATTACAACTCCTCCTAGCACTATTCTTCATAATCATTTTTATCAGCACGTCACAACATAGTCTATCTGTGTGCTTCTTCTATCAATATTTGAGTCGCACCCTATATTTCCTCGCACATGTGCACCTCTTCTAGGGAAATTTGTGTCGCTTACTGCAACTCCTCGCACGTGCAAGCTTCCTCCAATGACCTATGTGTCTCCCACTACACCTCTTTTCATATGCGTGCTTCTTCCAACAACCTTTGTGTTTCCCTTTACACCTCCTCTCATATTCTTTCCTCTTTAAGAGACCTATGATTCACACTTTACGACTCCTCGCGTGATATTTCTTCTTCAAGGGATCTCTTTGCCTCGTGCATAAACTGCTTCTGTTGAGAAACACCAAAATTTGGAGGGGACTAGGCTGCCTTCTTGATCTTTCCATCTAGTTGTTGACATGAGCCTTTTCCATGCTCAAAGTCTGCCCCTATAATGGCCCTCTGTGGGTCACTAGATGGACATATTCTTTCCCATTCTTCTTCTTGTTTTTGCGTGGCTCAATGTGCACTGTGTTACAATTGGTATTCTTGTCCTCCCACTTATTCAATGAGTTAGGAAAATCCTCGGTTACATGTTCAGGACTATAGAAATATGCATACATCACGCGAAGTTTGGTGCAAAATCATGAGACATGACCAATCTCACCGCAATTGAAACATCTGGGAGGTCTACCTCTTCCATTGCCATATCCGCAGCCACGACCACACCCATATCCAACTCAGGGCCCTCCTTGATATCCACCTATGTTTGTGCCACCTCACTCACCATCATTTTTCTCCTCTTGTACCTGGAACACATTCTGGGTGTTATCTTACATTAACTGGCTAGAGCGACAACTATTGACATAATGGCCGACGAATTTACAGAACTCACAGAATGGGGTGTTGTAACATCTAGTTCCACTGAGCACATTTTATATTGACTTATTCTTTGAGGACACTTGCGAGAAAGTGATATGGTTATGATAGATTATGATTATTCTTTGATTATGAGTATATCGTGATGTCATTGTGATCACATGTTAAATTCTAGATATATATATTGACAAGTATTATTGATGAGTTACCCTGAGTGTGCAGGATACATGATAGGTTGAGGATGTTGATGGCATCAACACACTTCCTTGGAATAAATATTGAGTCACGGAGTGGACTTGTATTTGGTTTGAGTATTTGATTTACACACATGTGATTTATACGATGATTTTAGTATGGATATTATGCATATGGATTATTGACATTTCCCTTGAAAGTGGATAGGCTTGGTGACGCTTGTTAATCCGACTCACATATGGAGTAAATGGTTCATACACAGAACCAGATAGATGAGGGAGAGGTGTGGCATCGTCCCTGTCACATCCTACTAACAGTACCACCATGACATGAACATGAGGTTAACGATTACCTCATTCTGAGAGGTCCACGATGTTGTGGGGGAAGATTGAGACAGTTTCTCATGAAGAATTCTAAGGGGTGCGTAATAAGGTAGAATCCTTATTCCTTAGAAAATCCCTTAGTATCTCACAAGTCGATCGAGTGTAGCATTGACTCCAAGTGTCTGAAAAACTTCCAAACTAGTCAAAGGTGAGTGGCACCCTTGGAGCACAAAAGTGTGTCTTGAAGGGCACGTCGCGTAAACAAAAATGTGAGTCAATAAAAATCTTGATGACCTTGAAAATATAATAAAAATGTTTAGACCTTGTTAGAATAAAATATTTAATTAATTATTAAATTATAAGCTAAGAAATATAACAAGAGTCTAAGTCTAAGATGGTTGACTAAATTAAAACATTAAAAGGGAACGAAGGAAATTGGACTAGCAATTTAAGCGAAAGAACACATAAGAATAAAATTGGGTAAATGCACATGTGTGCATTAAAATAATAAAAGTGTTTTTAAAATAAAAAGAGATTAAAACATAAGAGAATAGGTGGTCCACATAGAGTAGCATATTGGGTCAATCTACCACTAATCCTAACTAAAAAAAGACTCCTAATCCAACTCAAACTGAAATTTAGTTAGGGGACATAAAATAAATGAAGATTGGGGAACTAAGGGACATCTAAGAGCAAAAATAGGAACACATTGGGGAATGTGAGGGAAATTGTCTAAATAAATAAAATAAAAAAGGAATTAACATGTGCAACTTGGGGAGAGTGTGACATGTGTAGTGGGTGAATAATCATTATTAAATTATTAAAAAAAATGTTTATTGTGCATGAGAGGACATGTGTCATTGAGAATTTTCCTATAAAAGAAATAGAGAGGAAGGGAGAAAAAACCTGACTTAAGAAGTACTATTATGCTGCCAAAACAATTGTTCTTAGTTAGCTGTCCGTGGCCCCTTTGCGGCTTAGGGGGATAAGGGGGAAGAAGAGTACCCCTAGCGTTGGCTAAGAGGTACTGGTGAAGTATTGGGAATAGCAAGTGAAGCTAAGGAAAAGTTATTGCGCTAGTTTTGGAATAAAGATCATTATCATCAACAATTATTCCTTGGTTATGGTATTTTGTTTTTGTATATGCATTTAATAAATTATATATTTATGTAAAATGATCTTGGTTAAGAGTTAAGATTTTAACTTCCAAATCCAAATTGAATACAATCCTAAATTGTGATATTGAAAATGTAATTTTGCCAATTTATATTAAAAGAAATCCGGATAAAGACAATATTGTATACTCCAATCTGATATGAAACGATCTCAAACTCATGATACCAAAATCAAATTTCTTGTTATATTGCGTGAATCTGATATGAGAACGATCTTAACTCGTGTTATTGAATTTGAAATTTTTACCATATTGTATGTATTGAAAGATTAAATTTGTGTACAACGTTTTCTTGATGGTATCATAAATGAAATGGATGGAATATTGAACATAAAAAGTAATACGAGATTAGAATTTTGTTGAGCACTAGTAATTGATAGAATTAATGGTTATTTTTACTTTTCAAAGTTAAACAATCGCTTGGAGAAAACTCTGGACCGAAATCGAATCGATTATATGATAAAATAAACTCCATGAAAGCGATTAGAGGTTTGAAAATGCTTCTTTAGTGTCGTTTAATTGCTATATCTACTTTATCATAGATATTAAAAATTATAAAGTATACTAATCCAATTACACTCGTGTTCTACTCAAGAGATAGTTAACTGTCGTGTTGATTTAGTTAAGTAAGACCAGGTATTTCTTAAAAATTTAACACGTTGTAGTTGTCAAGTTAAGTTCTTGTTTATGTGAAATTATGGTGTCTGTTGGAGCCGCCTTTTTCGACTAGTTTAAGCGTAATTCTTACAATCAAAAGGTTGGTCATTTAAGTTGTCTTTTACTTCGTCACCTTTACCCTTTCAAAATCTCATCAATCCCAATATGTAAAGTGGCGATGGTCATTGCACTCCTAATACCATTTCCTTTTAACCATGAACGAGCTTTTTCACTTTTCTTTACCTCGGGATATCGCGTTTCGGGAGTTACAAGTCACACTATTTCTAAGCCCCGATGCGCAAAGTCACGAAGTAACCATACAAGCTTACCCAGGTTAGTGCCAAGAGTAAAATTCTTTAAACCTTAGTTAAGTGTTGTCGGTATTTCACGTCTCGGCGTTCGCCCTCCCCAAAAGTCTTACCGTCATAACTTCAATAGGCGAAATCGCGAGACATTCGCGCAAGTTACCCGGGTTAGTGTCAGGGGTGAATAGTTTTTAACCATATTTAAACTTTGTTGGGATTTCGCGACTCATCATACGCTTCTCCCAAAAGCTATACCTTCGAAACCCCGAGTAGCGAAGTCACAATATTACATAAATATAAATTAGTTAAACACTTAATCTGGTTTACCTTCTAGCTTAACTAGATCACATCATTGTGATCTCGGAATTTCACGAATCGGCATACGTTCCTACCGGGAACTATACCTTCGAAGCCCTGAGTCATGAAGTCGCAATATTAACTAAACATGATTAATCAAACGCATAATCCAGATTACGTTTTCTCTTAACTAGATCGTGTCATCACAATCTCGGGTTTTAGGGGCTCGAAAGGTTAGAGTGAAAACTCCCGATACGGCGAACGCCGAAAGGTTGTTTAAAATTTAAGAAAACCTAATTAAAGAAGCTAATCCAGCTTAATCAGTGTTTAATACAAATATTAATATGCACAGTCTATAAGGTAAATTTAAATGTTCCTTGCGCCAACTTGTGTCACAAACCGTCGAAATTTATGGCATTAATTGGAAATGAGGCGAAGCGACAAGTAAGGATATGGTTTTTATTGCTAAATCTGTCTCTAAAAATGATTTGACCGTTCTGATCATAAGGACATTGAGGTTTTAAATGGTCGAAGATATAGATATCTTTCTTTCATGTCGCAAAGCTCATTTCTATTTTGTGTAGAAAAGCTTTTCTCAACAAGCTGATTTCTGTATGTATACACATTTTTATTACAGGAGAGCTAAGTCACAATCCTCTGTCATGGCCCCACAAAAAGCATCCAAGGCAAGTGTTGAGAGCTTCGGGCAAAGCTCAAATAATGTTTCTGATACTTCACCACGAAGTGTTGATTCTGTCTGAAACTAGTCATACATCTCCGAGGTTCTGCAATCCGAATTGGTAAACTATTCAGATGATTCCAGTGATAAAGAGAAAGGTGACTTGGCCACCAAATACAAGATCGTCGTCCAAGAAGAGATGCATAAAGTAGTGGCCAGGCCACGTCTTCTTCCTTACTATGATATGATCTGATGGGCACTAGATCATGTAGATATCCCGACCAGAACCATCATCAACGAGCAGAAGGTCACTATCGGGACCTTTAGACCAGAACACTTACAGGCGATGTACAAATTATCATCCACATCGAACTTCACATACAATGCCGAGTTTCTGGAGGATTTTAAACAGAAGGAATGCGAGCAATACGACAAAATCTTATCTGATTTGATCAAGGATTGGGTCTCACACCCCGTGAAGTTTAGGGCAGATAGTAACGGAGTTTATTCCATGGCTTCCTTGGAACCGCGGTTCAAATACATAGCAATGATGACCTGTAGATTGTATGGGAGTGAGGACACTACACATTTTTTCCTCCCATGGGTGCCTCTGATGTATACAGTCGCAGAAGGTTGTTCCTTTAACTGGGCCAAACTGTTGTCAGATAGTCTAACTAGTCGAATTACAGAATATCGGATGCAGAGGGCGAGTGGGAAGGCCGCTTCATTTTTTATGTTCGCATATATCATGAATGCCATGTGTTTCATGACACCTTTTCCCTTAACGAGATGGAGCTGGGCTCCATCTGATGCCAAACCTATCCATGTCTACCATTCAAATCTTTGGGAGGATAAGGTCGCAAATTTCATATAAAAAAATTTCAATTGGGTAATGGTATCGATGCATGTCACCATCTTCGGTAATCCACCACCCAGGATCTCAGATAGCATTGCGACAAAAATTGAGCAGTGTGGCTGACTGGTACATGGAAGAAGAATTTTCATAGCTTAGGGTGTTCGACGCCTTTGTTCCTCTGCATGCTCTACCATTATTTATACCCGATAAGTTGGCTTGTTGTGAGATCGCCAGGAAAACCGTGATTGGTGGCATAAGCAAAGAGCTTAAAGGATTTTCGAAGAAGGTATGGCCACCTTTCCCCATTCATTTGAATACCTATTCTTTATTAGATTTCTGGCATGCAAAGGCCAAGGCAACAACCTTGGAAGATATTAAATTGGTCCACATTAAATTCAAGAAACACGACCCACACAGGTTCGTGAGTAATCACATGGCTAGTTGTGGCCTTAAAAGATTTGAACACAATAATTTGCCTCATGATGATATTTTGCGAGGCACAAGATCTTATGCTGAAGTTTTGGGTTGGATACAAGCCTTGTCGCCTGAAGAGAGGGCCGATGTTTTCAAATTCCAAGAACACCAGTAGAGCTACCTTTCCCCAGTATTACAGGGTGAGAATCCAACAACCGTAGAGGTGCAGCAAACGGAAGTCGAGGGCTCCAAAGATTCAACACCCGACCAAGAAGAACACCAGGAAAAGAAAGAGCAAACTGGGGGCCCGAAACAAGAAGTCGAGACTTCCAACCCTCCAAGCGAACCAACCTCGGTTGTTACTCCGGGGAAATCATCTAAGCAGATCGATAATCCCATCGTTTCTCTTACCCCCCCTACAGTCCGCAAAGGGGATCCGAGACGCAGGTTGTATTTTCGGCAAAGAATTGATTCCCATAACAATGGAAGAGCTACCTCTGAATGAATTCTTCTTCAATAAGAAGAGAAAGGTTGTCGTGAAACAAGAACTTTACCAAGAGGCAGGCACAGTATCCAAGAAATTTAAAATTTTAACTGATGGGAGAGCTATGAAAAAAGAGGAATTTGCAACTCAAAAAGCAGGAACATTGGGGGCTTTTGCTACAGCCAACCAATATTTAGTCGGGACCCTAAAGGATCAGCTGAAGCGAAAAAATTGTTTGATCAAAACATTAGAGGCTAAACTAGCTACAGCAGAGGTAGCTGCCAAAGATCAGGCGAATACAAGTATAGAGCAAGCTAGAGTAGTTGATCAAAAGGAAATCGAGCGACTCAAAGCCGATCTTGGAAAAACACAACTGATGGCTCAGACCAGTCAGATACAGATAGGCCAACAAGGAGAATTGATAGAGCAGCTACAGGCCAAATTAGACTTCACCGAAAGCTAGGTAATCGATATCGGGATATTTCAATCCCAAGCTATATAAATCAGAAAAAGAGTGTCGGCAGCACAACAAGGTCTACTTGCTAAGGTGGAAATGATTCAAAACAATTGCCAACTCATTGATCGAGTATTGAAAAACCTCACTCTCAAAGAAAAAGAAGTTGGGGCGGCTTGGGTTGCTTTCCAAGAGGCTGTTATAGCCACAACGAAAAGGGAAACAGGCAGTAGTTCAAGGTTTTCCATCCCAGAGCAAACCCGAGGTAACATCTTGTTGAAAGAATGGGAGCGTAACATATCTTAAGGCAGAAAACAAGCTAAAGAGGTAAGAAAATCTTGTGAAGAAACTTTTGGTTTTCTAGATGGGAGTTGGTTGGGTTCGGATGGTGAAATCGGCACTGAGATACTGGGCCAGATCAATACAACCAAGCATCTGCTCAATATCAAGGAAAATGAAGAAAGAGAATTGGTTGAAAGATCACAAATAACCCAGACGGAAATAGTCCAAATAGATAAATGGCTAATTAAACCGAGTGTACAATTATGTTCTATCAGCGCCAAAGACCAACAGGTGGAAGGAAAGTTGCCACAGTTGGTGAAAGATTGTTACACTTTTGAGGCAAATAATCAAGCAGAACTTTCTAAGTTGATATCCCAGCTGGTGGAGAAATGCGTCATTTGCACTGAGCATGTGAAGAGGTAGGTTTCCGGTACCAAATAAGGACAGAGACAAAGAATTGAAACATTTAATCTCCTTTGTTGTAACCGAAAACCTCTGGAACGATTGAGATTCCAGCATATAGAAATTTGTATAAATATACACTTTGAAGAAAGAAAAAGGGCTGGACCTTTTTGGTCAATTGTAATAGAGACTATCTCCTTTTGAGAATTAATACAAAGAAATCTGGAGACTCCTGATTCCGTCAAGACTGTGTTATGAGTTTGTTTTCTATGTGATTTCATATTCAATTTCATTTCTCTTATATATGTCTGATGAATGTTTCATTGCAATTTAGTAAAACCTCTACTATGGTGATCAATTTTTAGCCATCTATATCGTTTACAGTTTTTCCTCTGTATCGGCTATTAGCAGGTACAAGACGTGTGAACCTTTTAGATTGTTATATTTTATGCTTCGTCAGATTCCTTCTTATCTTATTTTCTTCTCCTGTTTACAGGGTGAGATTATCCCTTGATAGGAGCCTTACTTTATAGACAGCTTAATGTTTTTCTCATATTTCACACACCATTTATTTAAAATATAACTCAGTTACGGAAAAAGGCCTTTGGTTTGCATTTTATCCTTAATATTGGATTCAAAGTTCTCTTTTATTAGATCAAATTGATACAGCATAAGAACTTCCAACTCTCTTTTAATTTTTTATGTTCCTCTATGACTGTCCCCGTTGTAATACAACCTAATATTGAACCCAGCTTATCAGACCAGACCCATATCACTTTAAATCTCTTCGATACTATACTTAAAACAACCACCACCTGGGTAGAACTTGAACATTCATGGGCCGCAATTGAACGAGACTTAAACATCCAGGAACAGTTGGAAGTGAGACAACGACAACCTAGAAATCAACCTTAGCTTCCTCTCCCGAAGGTTGACTCCTCTCCCTTTTTTATCATTTACTCACTTTTGGATGCCTAGACACTGTACTGTCTAATCCTTAAGTACAGACTCTGGAACAACATCTTTTTGGCACCGTTGCCAGGGACGAAGTTACGAAACCTTTTCCCTGGGAAGAACGACATTCTTGCAAGTTTCACCCTTTGATAGTGAACAAAGAGTGAACACCATCTAAAGGCTTTTCTTATCTCTCATTTGGTGACTCCACGTTTAAATAAGCTGGCATCCGGTCGAAGGAATACCAGACAAAACCTAGAGAGAAAACATACCACACCTGTTTCCGATCCCAAAAAAATACTTAAAACTAGAGGTTCCCCTAAGCCAACTACTGCAGTCTATCAGCTTAAGTACCCACAACCCAAGACCAAGAGTTCTTTTGAACCTTCAAATTTGCACAGTTCCCCTCCCAAAACCATCAATTCATTTTTAGCTAGCTCCGAGGTTAAAAGTGAAATCCATCCGAAAACCTCTATCGTACACAAAGGTAAAAACCCCACAGTGAATTTATCAGTGGTCGATATTCCGCTGACTCTTCATATAGATTCGACGACCTCGTCGAGTCTCGAAGAGTATACCATACACTAAGATTTCATGCCCACGGGTTCCCCTGATTACATTTCTTGCAAGTCTGAAGAGCCAAGTCCTCGCATCCCTTATCACCCATCTTTGTTTTTCTTGTCTCACCAAGAAGCTAAAGATTCTCTTTTAGTGTTCCAGAACCCTCTATATAATACACAGTTTCCTTATCCAGTAGTATCGATGGCAACCGCCAGAGGAGGAGGAGGAGGGGTTTTAGGAGGTGGAGGGGCTCCAGGAGGAGGAATGGGAGGCCAAGGGCCTCCCCCACCTCCCAGCGTTTTGCTAAATTGGCGGCGAGATATGCACCTTTGGTCCTACCCGTCCCTCTTCATGACCTTCCTAAAAATTATATAAAAAACTTACCAAAATTTACCGGGGAAGGAAACGTTACCGCAACCAAACATATAAATTTCTTTGATCAGTTCGCATATATCCTAGGTCTCGAGCACGAAGACATGTATTCGAGGATGTTTTTTCAAACTTTCAAAGGACAGGTATGAACCTGGTTTCGAAGCCTACCCGCAGGATCGATATTATCCTACGATGCCCTATAAGACTCCTTCCTTAGACAATCGGGCGAAAGGAAAGACCACTTGTATTATTTGACTGAGTTCGGATATTTAAAGAAAAAGAATTCGAAAACAGTTATGGAATTTATTCAAAGATTTAACAAGATGTGTAATAAGATCCTAGCTGAAGTTAAACCATCCCAACCTCCAGCCAAAGTAACCTTCGCGGGAGCTTTCGAACCCAATTTTATCCTTCTCTTAAGATAAAGGCGAGGGGCTACCTTAATGTCAAACACCCGCTATGGCATAATAAAAAATTTTCTTTTCCTCAAGGGATAGAATCCCCAAAGTCCTACAGGTGCCTAGCGTAGGCTAGTTCTTCCCTATTCATCGCCCTGTGATCGTGGGTTAGGACCACAGACCAAACAAATATGACGTCCTTTTTCTCTTCGCGGCTTAGCACTACTAGAGTGTCGAGTCTTTCCACTCTGCAAACCCCGACACAGCGAAGCGTTGAACCCAAAATGGATTGCAAGTACAAGATTACTGTTTGGGTCTTGTTCTCGTGACCACATTATGTGACCCTGCGCTTAAATCGGCAAGGACTTTACCGACCCTTCGCGATTTGGGAAATCGCGATGCATGACTTCTTCCTTTCCCATTCAAATCCCCGAAATTCATAAAGTCTCCCAAGCTTCCCTCCAAAGGAGATCAACGGCTGTACGCCTCCCCTGATCCGACAGTTTGGATCCTTTCAAGATTTCGGTGTCTGGGGATTCGAGATGCAACAATCCCAAAAACTAATGTCATGCAAATCTCCAAACTCTGGAATGGGTATCCGTGTAGGAGATCAAAGTCCTTGATAGTGTGGATCCAATGGTCCACAATATTTCAGAACTTTCCCTGAGCTCTGACTACTCCCCACACGTCTCCCTTGATGGACGGTCCAGATTCGTTCGAGACTTCTCTTTGACACTTTTCGCTACTCGCAACCTCGCCGATTAAAGCGTCGAGCTCTCGTGGTCTTCTTCTCCGAAATCCCGAGACGCGAAAGTCAGCAATAGTTGACTTCCTCTTTGCACTTCTCACAACTTGCCACTTCGCGAGTTATAGCATCAAATGTTGGCACCTCTCTTTCACGAACCCCTGAGAAGCGATATTTATTATCCTTCTCGCGTCCTCGCTACTCGGGACTTCGCAATTCCAAGGGTTGAGCTCTTAGGCTCTTATCCCGCGAATCCCTGAGATGCAAGAAGTCAACAGAACGTTGACTCCCTTCTCCAGGCGACTCGTGTCCACCCATCAATCACGCGACCCCACCAGGAAATTCTTCCACGTGTTCTCTCATGCTCGGTTCTTGGCACTTCGCTACTTGGGAAGTCGTAAATGACTTCTTTCAACCTCGAACTCACAAACCCCTGACACGCGAAGTATTGAGACGCCAAATCCCATGGCTGTCCTTCCTCTTGGATCCACGGCTCGGATCATATTGCAATATCATGGCTCGTGACTTCGTGACTCCAAGAGTCAGGTCTTCTACCTTCAAACTTACGAATCCCTGATACGTGAAATGGACGGATCTCTGCCACCTGTCCTCCAACATGGACAGTCCTGATGTCTTCGGGACTTTTGGGACATAGTCGAGTTCACTCTTTCGCCTAAGTAAAGGTAGGGCTCCGATGGGTTCCTGGGATCTACGGTCCAAGATCCTCTCGCGAATTCGCCATTCGCGAGGTCAAGAGACTTCCTCTTCTGACTCCCGATGTACAAATCCCCGATAGGGAGGATCTCGTGACACATGTCCTCCTGCAGACAGGTGGCTCAGATCTATTTCACCTTGTCGCAATTTCTGAGGTCGAGTAATCAAACTCTCGTCCTCCGGATCCTCGAGCTCCCGAACACCGATATCTCGATACAATCTTCTTCTCAGAGCTCTCGCTCTGCTACTCTTCGCGTGAGGTTTAAACCTCGTGTAATTCTCGATAGATCCAACGGCTGTCGGTTGTTTAGACCAATATCTGACGGCTCAGACCTGTCTCTCCATTGCGGCATTCCTAAGCTTCCTGGACACGAATCCACGGTCCAGATTCATTCACGGACCTTAGGGATCTACGATTTCGATTTCTTCGCTACTCGCGAAGATAAAGGAAAAAGGGTTAAGGCATTTAACGCCCTCATTTATTCCTTCGATCTAACGGTCGTGAATGACCGCAAATCTCCCGACAAGATCTCATATGTTGATCAATACTTATTCTTCGAATCCTCAAGGGATTTTGCGACTTCTGCGCCTCTGTAGAGTCTTTGCACGCAAAGTGCTACTTCTTCTGAGCTTCTCAAAAAGGGTGTCTCTATGGGGAGATTTATCCAGGGTATCACCCAAGATGGATAAGGGTATAGGTTTCCCGAGAAATGACTTGAACTCTGAATTGATTCAATGCACGTATATACATATAAATTTATTTATAGACATAAGACATATGTGGCCCTCCCATTATAAGCATGCAACCACCATTTCAGAATCAAAACACTACACAGGCAGTCTTATACTCAGACCATTTATAAAACTGCACAGACTATGAGCATATATGTCAGCATATGAATTTCAAGGTACAAGATGTAAAACACTTATCAGAAATAAAACCAGAAATGAGTGCAACTGCTGAGAGGGGTGCTTGTTTCCACCCAATCGTAGGCTCAGCGACTCCCAACGGATTTACCACTAGCCACCCCCGAGCTGAGACCACGATGATGCAAGACTATGTCTTGGTTTTCCAGTGACCGAGAACGAGGGTTACTCTCCCCCTTCTTCGCTATCACTCACTCTGCATATCTCCAGAGTTCTCTTTCCTTCCTTCGCATCTGCCCTCTGATCGCCCACACTTCCTGCCTTTTTCCTTTCCGGCGAGGTTGTGTGTGGCACGATCCCCCTTGCGGTGGTCAGGTGTCAGAATGATCCACGGATGGGTTCTTTACCCCCATCCCTCATTACGCATGAGGATCCATCCACCTACCAACCTGCGAGTAATTAATTTCGGGCCAGCGAGCCGCTCTTGGTTCTCCGGGCCAGTGAAGACCAAATACGGTATTGGTTTTCGGTGGAAGTTAACGCCACCATTCCAGGTGCCTTCCACCACCTTTATCCAGCCATCGTGGTCTCTTTTTCAGCATATTCCCCTCTCATCAGTCCTGCAATATATATATTCATAATATTATTCACATTCATCGACCTTTTTCACAAGGTCTATTTACATCACACATTCACATTTTGAGTTTGCCACAATACTTGTCCAGCATAGTTATTTTTATAGATTGGGGGAAACAGGGTGTTACACTTAACTCGAATGTAAGATGATGCTATGGAAATCGAATCTAACATGATGGCCTCTGGCAATTTGAAAGTTAAGGTAGAAACAGGAAACCAAGAAACCAGAGGTTTTAGGGAACAAGTGGGACCCTCAGGGTCTAATAGATCCACAGACGACAAAATGGATGATATGGCTAGGATAATTAAGGAGTTGTCGAATAATATTTCCAGGATGGAGCTAGATCAATCCAAGGCTGATCTTTTCGTTAAAAGAGAATTTAGAAGAAACCCCAATCCTCAAAATCATCAAAGGTAGATTAAAAATGAAGATCAGAAAATTCAAACCCCTTTAAAAAATGAAAATTTTATAGGAGGAAATGACTTGGAAGATTTCGAGGCTCTGGAAGAAGATGTGACAAATTTGGGTGACGACTGCACTTGGACTTATGTAACTAAAGAAGATTACGAGAATTCCTTAAACACACCGCAACCATCAAATGAAGATTATAATATAAACAACATTGATTTCGTTGTATGTCAAGAAATGATTGATTCTATGATGGCTGAGGTCCAACCGAGGTATAACTTGAGGTCTAAAAGAAAACCTGCATTGACTTTTCAACCCAAGAAAATTCTCCCTAGAGGTCAATCATATGAGCCCACCCCGAAAGAGATCGATACATCTAATAACAAAATGAAAGGGGCAGACTTGTTGGATCCCAAAACGAAGGAGGTTGAGACCCAAACAAGGGAAATCAAGACAATTGAGACACACACACCGGTAAATAAACTCACGAGTAATAAATCAACTCAGACAAATAAGTTGGAGAAGAAAGAGCCTGAGGTTTCAACCAGAGAAACAGACAGAGGTAGTGGCAGTTTTAGTTTTGAAAATGAGATAAATAGGATCAAAATACCGATCCCTCTGGTTGAATTAGAAAAGAATCTTGCATATCGAAAGTAGATAACCAAAGTGATAGGTTGTTCAGATCAAGAAAGTCAATCTGACGTAATAAATTTGGAAGATGATAAGCCCAATATCACTTTTGGTCCACATTTCGAGGGTGTCAGAGACACCGTCGCTCCTTTCTATATCACCCTAAATGTGCATGATCGACTGCTGCATAACTGCATGCTAGATTCTGGAGCTTCACATAATGTGATGCCCAAAACTATTATGGATAGACTAGGCCTCGAGATCACCAGGCCTTACGAAGATCTCTACTCTTTCGATTCGAGAAGAGTTAAGTGCATGGGTATGATAAAAGATTTAGTAGTCACCCTTGCACAGGTCCCAGTCAAAAGCATCCTAATGGATGTAGTTAATGCTATCAAGGTCATGGGGAGCCAAACTTGGGGGTTCCCTCCAACTGGACATGACTTACGCCACAATTCCTATATTTGGTGGGAAACTTACTCAGTTATACAGGGAAATGAGGTTAGCCTATACAGTGAGCGATCCTCAGAATCCTAACAATTTTCTTATTTACATTGTTGATCAAGATCTAGGAAATTGTATTTTGTCTTTTGATGATGGTATAGATAGTTGCATAGAATAAAATTACATAGATGAAAAAGAATCCGAAAATATGCATAGGACTGGGATCTGGAAAATGTTTTTTGACGGTGCCCTGTCATGTGAAGGAGCAGGTGCAGGGTTACTTTCTGTGGCACCTGAAAAAAAAATTGTTGTCCCTTTCTCTTACAGGCTTCAATGGGATATAGACTACACCAACAATGTATGTGAGTATGAAGCCTTGGTATTAGGATTGGAAGCTACTAGGAAGTTGAACATAAAGAACCTGGAAGTATATGGAGACACAGAGTTGATAGTCAAATAGATGAATCGACAATACCAGGCCAAGCACCCGAGATTGAGATCGTATAGAAATTGTTCCTGGGATCTAATGGAAAACTTCTTCACATCTGTAAATATCCACTTCATCCCACGCGCCGAAAATTTGTAGGCCGATTCATTAGCCAAGGCAGCCTCAACATTCGCTCCCCCTACAACTTTTAAATTAAAATACCACATAGAGGTAAGGCATAGACCATCCATCTCGAACAACATAAAACACTGGTAGGTTTTCGAGGATGACGAACAGATCAGGACGTTCCTCAAAGCAGTGGGTGACTTCTCTGAAACTCACATTGATCAAGAAAATAAAAATGATCACACATGGATCATGCAAGAAGGAGAGGACCCTCAAGAGTTCCGAAAAAAATTTGCTAACCATCGCATGTTGGTTTTAAAAATTAATCGGATTCCAAAGGGACTAATCCCCCTGGAGAGACTTTTCGATCAAAGCGACATGCCCTTAAAATCCACTCTGCAACCCCAACCATAAGAGGTTGAAGATTGTGATGTAGGGACAAAAGAGGAACCTAGGATGGTGAAAATATCAAAGTACCTTCCTCTTGAGGTAAAAAAACAAGTACAAATAGTTGCTCGCATGATATAAAGATGTTTTCTCTTGGTCTTACGAAGAGCTTAGAACATATGACACTACTATGATCGAACACAAGATACCTTTGAATCCTGGTGTCAAACCCTTTAGACAAAAACTTAGACAAATCAACCCTATCTTATTACCCGTAGTCAAAAGGGAAGTTAAAAATATTTTAGACGCAAAAATATTAGTACCCCTGAGATACTCCGATTGGGTAGCAAACCTGGTCCTGGTTAGAAAAAAGAGTGGGGAGATTAGACCGTGTGTTGATTTCAGAAATCTAAATAAATCTTCCCTCAAAGACAACTATCCTCTACCTAAAATGGATCACATTTTAAAAAAGGTAGTTGGGGCAAATACGATGTCGATGATCGACGGTTTCTATGGGTACAATCAAATTGTCGTAAATGAACAAGATAAAGAAAAAACAGCCTTCACTGCACCCTGGGGTACATTCATGTGTGATAAAATGCCTTTCGGTCTAATGAATGCAGGTGCCACTTTCCAATGTGCTATGGATATCACTTTCGTCGGTGAAAGAGACAAGTTTGTGGTTATCTATCTCGATGATTTAACTGTTTTTTCTAAGTTTGATGAAGATCACTTAATACATCTCAAACAGACTTTCGAAAAATGTTGCAGGTTTGGTCTGTCTTTAAACCCCAAAAAGTCTCACTTTTCCATGCGAGAAGGTAAACTCCTGGGCCCTATTGTGTCTCGAGATGGAATTAAAATTGATCCTACCAGAGTTCAAGCTATAGACACAATAAACATTCCTAGAAATGTAAAGGAAATTCAGTTATTCTTAGGAAAGATAATTTTTTTGAGGAGGTTTATCCCAAACTTTGCTAAAATTGTGAAATTGATCACAGGTATGTTAAAGAAAAACAACGAAGTGAAATGGACAGCAGAGGCCAAAGAATCATTTGCACGTATCAAGAAGGTTATAAGCGAGGTACCTATACTGAAAAGCCCTGACTATCTAAAGGATTTTCTCATTTTCTCGTTCGCTTTCGAGCATACAATTGCCACGGTGCTCCTCCAAAAAAATGAAGAAGGTTTCGAACAACTGATAGCTTTTTTCAGCAAAAGTCTCATAGACGCGGAACTCAAATACAATATAATGGAAAAACAAGCATATGTTATGGTGAAGGCATTAAAGGCTTTCAGAACTTATGTATTGCATTCCAAGATAATCACGTATGTACCTACTAGCTCTATAAAAGACATTTTAGTTCAGCCTGACAGTGATGGAAAAAGGGGACAGTGGCTCACTAAAATTCAAGAATTTGATCTGGATATAAAGCTGACAAAACGAGTAAAGGGTCAAGGTTTGGATAAACTCTTATTTGAATCAAATTTCAGAGCCCTCGATATAAATATCCTACAGGGATGTGAAGAAGGTAAGGATATGAACGAGCTCTATGAGAAAACAAGTGAAATTAGAATCGAAGAAAAGTTTACGTCCTCTGATTGGTACAAAAACATAGTATCCTACCTACTGACTTTGAAATTCCCAATTGATTTATCCCCATCCAAAGCCAGAACGCTAAAACTACATGCAGTCAAATACTGTATATCCAAGAGTCAATTGTATTGGAAGGACCCACTTGGCTTCCTGTTGGTTTGTTTGGTTGAATCTGAAATAGAGAAGGTCATAAGTGAATTCCACGAAGGAGTGTGTGGGGGACATCACGCTTGGAGAGCGATAGCTTATAAAATCCTGAGGGCAGGGTATTATTGGCCTAAAATTTTCTCGGACGTCAATGCCAAATTCAGGTCTTGCAACCCTTGCCAATTGTTCGCGGGCAAGCATAAACTCCCAGCGCTACCGTTAGTCCCGGTCAAAACAGAGGCTCCTTTTTAGCAGTGGGAACTGGATTTTATAGGAGAAATTAACCCCCATTCCAGTGCTCAACACAAATGGATCCTAACCACCACAGATTACTTCACTAAATGGGTGGAGGCTATTCCAACCAGAATGGCAATAGATTCAGTGGTAATAGATTTCCTGGAAGAAAACATTTTATCTAGATTCGGTTGCCCCCAAAATATAGTCACAGATAACGCCCAGGCTTTTAAATCTATGACTATGATCATTTTTTGCCAAAAATACAATATCGTGCTCGACCATTCCACGACATATTATCCCCAAGAAAATGGACCGGTCGAGTCTTCGAACAAGAGTCTGATCAATATAATTAAGAAAGTGTTGAACGAGAACAAAAGGTCTTGGCATGTGCATTTAAAATACGCATTATGGGTGAATCGGATAGGCACAAAAAAATCCATCGGCACTTGTCCTTTCTAAATGGTGTACAGGACTGACGTGGTATTACCCATAAACATGGCGCTTCCCTTAATGAAACTATGGAAATATGAGAAAGAAGAACCAAATCATGTCACAAGGATGATAAACCAGCTAATCGAAGTTCAACAGCATAGGGTCGAAGTGGACGAAAGGTTGCAAAAATACCAAGACAACATGAAAACATTATTCGACCGTAAGACAAAAGACAAAGAGTTTCTCCCTGGCGATTTAGTCTTGAAATGGGATGTTAGAAAGGAATATTCGGCGAAACACGGTAAATTCAATCATATATGGTATGGACCGTTCAAAGTTGCAGCCCCCGAAGGAAAAAATTCGTTCCTATTAGAAAATATGGACGGTAAAATCTTCAATGCCCATGTTAATGGGCGTTATTTAAAACACTACATGAAATAATTATTCACCAAAAGATTTCCATTGTATATACCGGTTTGTATTTGTTTTCTATTTCATGATTTCTTTGGGGTAAGTTTATTTTCACTTTTAATTAATTAGGTCAGTAATTTTTGTAGAAGTAGAGATACGCAATTTTCAATGCATTCATCTCTTTTAAAAGACACTCTTCATGTTTACATAATTTCGGCTTGCAACCTAAATGAGCGAAAGGAGAAAACAGAAAGTCATATATCAGAGACTAAATTTGCCGAAAACAGGTGATAGAAAAGGTTTTCGGTTATTTTAAAATGGTAAGGCAAAGGTACGAATTCCTGAGAATTCTATTCTTTAAGAAAACAAAGGTCTCCAAAGCACTGTAACGGTCCCATAAATATAATGTTTTCGCTTAATTGTTATTAAAAAGAACAATTACTTGCTCTGGGTCCTAAGAATTTAACTTAAAATAAAGATAGGAGGTAGTTAAAATAAGCGGAAAAAGTAAAGCATCTCTGGGAAAAGGTTTTCAAGAGCCGGTTTTAATTTTTTGACCCCTGTTTTCCATTGTACAGATCTATGTCCATCACCTTTCTTTCGGTCTTCAGATTTACCTTCTTAAAAATCCAAGCATCTTTATGGGCTTATATACATGGGGAGAAGAGATTACGTTTTAACTTTGAAAGATACAAAGCATATTTTGGAAAGTAAGTTGGTCTTCAAAACTCCTCAGTCTCTTACTAAACAAAGTTATGCATAAGTTGATCTTGACTATTCTAGGTTTTTCAACAGTTTCGAAAGATTGAGGCTTGCTCGAAGGAAAACCCCTAGAAATATTTTTCTCCCTTTTTCCCTGTGGGAAAAGGTGTTTTGAAAGTTAAGGGAAGGTTGGTACTGAGTAATCAAAGTAAGTTAACAGACCTGGTACCGAGTAATCAAAGTAAGTTAACAGACCTCCATTGCAAAATATTACACAGATATCACCCCTCATACAAACTGATTGCCCCCACTTTGTGTTCTAAAAAGTAAATTATAAGACATATGGTGAAAGGAAAGTCATATTTAATTGTCCATCTAGTCCGAAGAGACGATGAAAGGAAATTCAAAAATGATTTCCCTCGTCTCAACATTTAAATGCATAAATATATTTCGAAGTGGTGAAAGGAAATTCAAAAAAAAGGGCCAGATAACTTCACCGGGGTACTGAACAGGCTCGCTGGCAGTGAAGTAATATCTGAGATATCTGTAAGGTTGTTATACATGAATCTCACGCTACTCTGGTAATCAATTTTCTCGAAATCGGATCTACATCCTAAGTTCAGACAGGGCTCCCCGATCAAAAACACGTAATAAACTTTGTTTGATGCAAACCAAAAGCCACAAGATCTGTTGGATTTCCTAGGATTGTTTTGATTGTCTTAATGCGAACCTAAATTCAGTAAAGAGAAAGAGAAAGTCATGAAAGGGATTGCAGCTGAGTGTGAAACGTATTTGAGTGTTGAAAAGCTTTTTAGAGGTAAAAGACAAAATATCTTCTTCCCTCTGTATCCCCTTTCTTTAAGCGAGTTTCGCAGAAGTGAAACCAATGATTCCATTTACCCAATACAGGCATGTGGTCTATTGTTCTTCCCGTCTCACAGGGAGACGGGATCCCTAGTTGGAGCCTATGTTGGAGCCACCTTTTTCGACTAGTTTAAGCGTAATTCTTACAATCAAAAGGTTGGTCATTTAAGTTGTCTTTTACTTCGTGACCTTTACCCTTTGAAAATATCAGCAGTCCCGATATGTAAAGTGGTGATGGTTGTTGTACTCCTAATACCATTTCCTTTTAACCATGAACAATCTTTTTCACTTTTCTTTACCTCGGGATATCATGTTTTGGGAGTTACAAGTCACACTATTTCTAAGCCCTGATGCGCGAAGTCGCGAAGTAACCTTGAAATCTTACCCAGGTTAGTGCCAAGAGTAAAGTTCCTTAAACCTTAGTTAAATGATGTCGGTATTTCGCGTCTTGGCGTTCGCCCTCCCCAAAAGTCTTATCGTCATAACTCCGATATGTGAAATCGCGAGATATTCACGCAAGTTACCCGGGTTAGTGTCAGGGGTGAATAGTTTTTAACCATAGTTAAACTCTGTCGGGATTTTGCGACTCAACATACGCTTCTCCCAAAATCTATACCTTCGAAACCTTGAGTAGCGAAGTCGTGATATTACTTAAATATAAATTAGTTAAACACTTAATCTGGTTTACCTTCTGGCTTAACTAGATCACATCATTGCGATCTTGGAATTTCACGACTCGACATACGTTCCTACCGGGAACTATACCTTCGAAGCCCCGATTCGCGAAGTTGCGATATTAACTAAACATGATTAATCAAACGCGTAATTCAAATTACATTTTTGCTTAACTAGATCGCGTCATCATGATCTCGGGTTTTAGGGGCTCGAAAGGTTAGAGTGAAAACTCTCGATACGGTGAATCTCGAAATGTTGTTTAAAGTTTAAGAAAACCTAATTAAAGAAGCTAAGCCAACTTAATCAGTGTTTAATACAAATATTAATATGCACAGTCTATGAGGTAAATTTAAATGTTCCTTACACCAACTTGTGTCATGAACTGTCGAAATGTATGGCATTAATTGGAAATGAGGTGAAGCGACAAGTAAGGATATGGTTTTTATTGTAAATTTGTCTCTAAAAATGATTTGACCGTTCTGTTCATAAGGACGTTGGGGTTTTAAATGGTCAAAGATATAGATCTCTTTCTTTCATGTCACAAAGCTCATTTCTATTTTGCGCAGAAAATCTTTTCTCAGCAAGTCGATTTCTGTATGTATACACATTTTTATTACAGGAAAGCTAAGTCACAATCCTCTATCATGGCCCCACGAAAATCATCCAAGGAAAGTGTTGAGAGTTCTGGGAAAGGCTCAGATAATGTTTCTGATACTTCACCACGAAGTGTTGATTCTGTCTGAAACTGGTCATACATCTCCGAGGTTCTGTAGTCCCAATTGGTAAACTATTCAGATGATTCCAGTGATAATGAGAAAGATGACTTGGCCACCAAATACAATATCGTCTTCCAAGAAGAGATGCATAAAGTAGCGGCCAGGCCACATCTTCTTCCTTACTATGATATGATCCGATGGGCACTAGATCATGTAGATATCCTGACCAGAACCATCATCAACGAGCAGAAGGTCACTATTGGGACCTTTAGACCAGAACCCTTACAAGCGATGTACAAATTGTCATCCACATCGAACTTCGCATACAATGTCGAGTTTCTGGAGGATTTTAAACAGAAGGAATGCAAGCAATACGACAAAAGCTTATCTGATTTGATCAAGGATTGGGTCTCACACCCCGCGAAGTTCAGGGCAGATAGTAACAGAGTTTATTCCATATCTTCCTTAGAACCGCAATTCAAATACATAGCAATGATGACCTGTAGATTGTATGGGAGTGAGGACACTACACATTTTTTCCTCCCGTGGGTGCCTCTGATGCATACAATCGCAGAAGGTTGTTCCTTCGACTGGGCCAAACTGTTGTCGGATAGTCTAACCAGTCAGATTACAAAATATCGGATGCAGAGGGAGAGTGGGAAGGCCGCTTCATTTTTTATGTCCGCATATATCATGGACGTCATGTGTTTCATGAAGCTTTTTCCCTTAATGAGCTGGAGCTGAGCTCCATCTGATGTCGAACCTATCCATGTCTACCATTCAAAGATTTGGGAGGATAAGGCCGCAGATTTCATATACAAAATTTTCAATTGGGTAATGGTACCGATGCATGTCACCATCTTCGGTAATCCACCACCCAGGATCTCAGATAGCATTGCGACAAATTTGAGTAGTGTGGCCGACTGGTACGTTGAGGCAGAATTTTCATAGCTCAGGGTGTTCGGTGCCTCTGTTCCTCCGCATGATCTACCATTATTTATACTCGATAGGCTGACTTGTCGCGATATCACCAGGAAAACCGTGATTGGTGGCATAAGCAAAGAGCTTAAAGGATTTTTCGAAGAAGCTATGGCCACCTTTCCCCATTCATTTGAATACCTATTCTTTATTAGATTTTGGGCATGCAAAGGCCGAGGCAGCAGCCTTGGAAGATATTAAATTGGTCCACATTAAATTCAAGAAACATGACCCACATAGGGTCGTGAGTAATCACATGGCTAGTTGTGGCCTTAAAAGATTTGAACACGATAATGCGCCTCATGATGATATTTTTTGAGGTGCGAGATCTTATGCTGAAGTTTTGGGTCGAATACAAGCCCTGTCGCCCGAAGAGAGGGCCGATGTTTTCAAATTCCAAGAACACCGGCGAAGCTGCCTTCCCCCAGTGTTACAGGGTGAGAATACAACGACCGTAGAGGTGCAACAAACGGAAGTCGAGGGCTTCAAAGATTCAGCACCCGACCAAGAAGAACACCAGGAAAAGAAAGAGAAAATTGGGGGCCCGAAACAGTAAGCCGAGACTTCCAACCCTCCAAGATAACCAACCTCGGTTGTTACTCCAGGGAAATCATCTAAGAAGATCGACAATCCCATCGTTTCTGTTACCCCCCTACAGTCCACAAAGGGGATCCCAGACGCAAGTTGGATTTTCGGTGAAGAATTAACGCCCATAAAAATGGAAGAGCTACCTCCAAATGAATTCTTCTTCGATAAGAAGAGAAAGGTTGTCATGAAACAAGAACTTTACTAAGAGGCAAGCACGGTATCCAAGAAATTTAAAATTTTAACTGATGGGAGAGCTATGAAAAAAGAGGAATTTGCAACTCAAATAGCAGGAACATTGGGGGCTTTCGCTATAGCCAACCAATATTCAGTCGGGACCCTAAAGGATCAGCTGAAGCAAAAAAAATCGTTTGATCAAAACATTAGAGGCTAAACTAGCTACAACAGAGGTAGCTGCCAAAGATCAGGCGAATACAGGTATAGAGAAAGCTAGAGTAGTTGATCAAAAGGAAATCAAGCGGCTCAAAGCCGATCTCGGACAGACACAGCTGATGGCTCAGACCAGTCAGATACAGATAGGCCAGCAAGGAGAATTGATAGAGCAGCTACAGGCCAAATTAGACTTCACCGAAAGCCAGGTAATCGATATCGAGATATTTCAATCCCAAGCTATAGAAATCATAAAAAGAGTGTCGGCAGCGCAACAAGGTCTACTTGCTAAGGTGTAAACGATTCAAAAAAACTGCCAACTCATTGATAGAGTATTGGAAAACCTCTCTCTCAGAGAAAAAGAAGTTGGGGTGGCTCAAGTTGCTTTCCAAGAGGCTATTATAGCCACGATGAAAAGGGAAACAAGCATTAGTTCCAGGTTTTCCATCCCAGAGAAGACCCGAGGTAACATCTTGTTCAAAGAATGGGAGTGTAACATATCTGAAGGCAGACAACAAGCTAAAGAGGTAATAAAATCTTGTGAAGAAACTTTCGATTTTCTAGATGGGAGTTGGTTGGGTTCGGATGGTGAAAACGACACTGAGATACTGGGCCAGATCTGTTGAAATAATGTAACTGCGAAGAGCATTCTTCTTATTATTGGATTAAATCTGCATTGTGGATTAATCATGTCATTATTATTATTATTGTTATTGGATTAATCCCCATTGTGGATTAATCATGTCGGTAATTGTATAAGGACCAAATCCCCTTTTGCGGATTGGTTATCGGACAATTACAAATGGCTGAATAAGATGTCGGCCCCAGCAGTTATTATGGAAGACCCAGAATTAACTAAAGGTGGGTTTACCTACCCAGATTGAGAGGTCGGCCCTGCCAGTTGTGACCTTTCACACGTGCCAATCTTGCATAAATAAGAGGCTAGCGCCTCACTTCAAACACACAACTCACTTGCTCATTTCTCTTATGAGGCAAGCTGCAATTACCATAGAGAGGAAGAGAAGAGTGACACATATCTTGGGGAGGACTTTCTGTATTGGTTTGAGTTATCTCTTGAACATTGTTTAAGCTATTTATGATAAGGAAGTTTTGTTGGGTTTTCTTCCCCTAGAGGGTTTCCCAGGATAAATGTTGTGTCTCTTGTGAATGTGTATTTCTCAATGATCTTGTTCTTATTATGATCTTATCTATTGAAATGCAAAGAGCTATAATAATGGCATAAACATTAACATGGTATCAGAGCCAACCTGAAGGAAACACTATTTGCAAGAGAAAAACACCACTGTTGCAGCACCTGCAAATTAGGGTTTTGAAAAAGTATCTATTTTCAGCTCCCTAACCTCCTAGAAAGCTACGCCCTCCCCAAGGATCAATTTGGCACCTAGAGTGCGCCTTTTCAGTGGTTGTATCTCCTAGAAAGTGAAACCCTAGTTTCACAAAAGTACTAGAAGTATCAGAAGTACCGGAAGCACCAGTCCAGAAATCCGCAGATCAGATTTGACAGGGTAAAATTTGGATTTTCTCGAATCTTAGGACACCAGACTACTCGTCTCAGCCAAGCGCACCTCCTGGTAAGGTCAAAACTTGATTTCGAGCATTTTCAATTTTTGGTTATTTTTGTTGCCGAAAGTACAAGATGTCTGCAAGCACAAAGCTTGTTGAGAAACTAGAAGGCATAGACAACTTTCGTGCCTGGAAGTATAGGATAAGTATGATCCTTGCAGAGAATGACCTATCAATATTTATCAAAGAAGAAGTGGAGGAACCTGAAGATGCTGTAGAGAAAGCGAAGCATCAGAAGGACTCAATCAGGGCTCAGAGAATCATTGCAGATTCAATCAAAGACCACCTGATCGCGTATGTATCGTCAAAGAAAACTCCGAAGGAGATGTTTGATGCTCTAAGAAAACTATATGAAGGAAATAACATCAATCGAAATATGAATCTCAGAACTCAGTTGAAGAATACCAAGATGCAGAAAGGAGAAATGATTCAAGAATATTTCTCTCGAATCTCCGAAATAAAAGAATAGTTGAAAGCGATTGGAGACACCATCGAGGAAGACAAATTTGTAATAACTGCCCTAAATGGTCTCGCAAGACCTTGGGATGCCTTCATCCATTCAGTATGTGGCAGAAAGGAAAAACTACAGTTTGAAATTCTATGGGAAGAATGCACCCAAGAAGAGACAAGGGTAGCCAACCGTGAAGCACTACTAACAAGGGACTATGATCAAGCCCTAGCTACTCATACAAAAGGAGGAAGGAAGAAACCCTACTTCAAAAGGGAATCTCATAGAGAACTGCAACCATCAAACAAGTTCAACAACCAAGAATCTCATTCAAGAAATTTTCAGAAGAAGGGACAACGCAAGGGGTGAGATCTATCATCTATACAATGCTATCATTTTGATAAGATGGGACACAAGGCAAATAATTGTCCAGTCAGAAGAGAAGAATACAAGAGGAAGCACAAAAGGCAACATGCTCATATTGTTGAAGATGAAGAACCATCTATGAAGATGATTAAGGACCATGTCTTGATCTCAACTCTCTCAGGATCTGTATCACCTGGAGAGGACACATGGTTCATTGATAGCGGTGCTTCAAAAAATATCACGGGTAAGAAAAATACTCTCTCTTGTATTTCAGAAAAGAAGTTTTCTCATAAAGTAACTCTTGGAGATGATTATCAATATCCCATCAAAGGAATAGGAGAATCAAACTACAAGCTAGATTCAGAAAACTCAATAACAATGAAGGATGTACTCTATGTACCGGGCCTAAAGAAGAACTTACTCTCCATATCAGCTTTAGACAAGAAAGGTTATAGAGTTGCTTTCATAGATGGAGAAGTTCTTATGTGGGCTAAGGGAGAAACCTTAAATGAAGCAATCGTCATCGGAAATGAAGAAAATGGTTTATATAAGCTGAAGGGTCACCCAGAAACTGCTATGACCCATGCCATCAAAAACTCATGCGAACTTTGGCATAGAATATTGGCCCACATCAACTACAAGGCGCTACCATACATATTCAAAGTTGTCACGGGTTTACCAAAACTCAAGGTTGATCAGGAAGGCATATGCAATGGATGCGCGCAAGGGAAGAACATCAAGAACCCTTTTCCAAAGAGGGACAAAAAAGCAGAAGGAGCATTGGAACTCATCCATTCAGACGTGTGTGGCCCAATGCCATCATCCTCCATTAGCGGGTATGTATACTATATCATTTATTGATGATTATTCTCGTAAGACCTGGATATATTTCTTAAAATCTAAAGATGAAGTATTCAGTAAATAAAAGGAATTCAAATCCTTGATAGAGAATCTTTCCAAAAGGAAGATTAAGATACTCAGGTCAGATAATGGAGGAGAATATACCTCGAAGGATTTCGTAAACTTCTGTAGAGATATCGGGATCAAGAGGGAACTAACTAATCCCTATAATCCTCAACAAAACGGTGTAGCTGAAAGGAAGAACAGAACAATCATGGAAGTTGTGAAGACCATGATTCCCGATGAAGATCTTCCTATGTGCTTATGGGCAGAAGCAGCAATTGCAGTTGTTTATGTGCAGAACAGATTATCCCATAGTGCACTTGGGTTCAAAACCCCAGAAGAAATGGTCACCGGAAAGAAGCCAAAGGTAAGCCATCTCAAAATATTTGGTTGTCCAGTGTTTATCCATATACCAAAAGAGAAAAGAAACAAGATGGAACCCTCTGGAAAGAAGGGAATATTTGTGGGATACTGTGAGGTATCCAAGGCCTTCAGAATCTACATACCTGGTCACCACCATATTGAGATCAGCAGGGACGTGACCTTTGATGAAGAAGCAGCACTTAAGAAATCGAGAAGATGTCAGCTTGAAGAAATGTATGAAGATGAACCTGTAAATCCCAGGATGAAAGAATCCATGAGGGAAGCTCCCAGAGCTGCAGAACTTGTAAGGGAAATCATATCTTCCCCTGATGAGGAGACTCCTGAAGATCATGATATAACAGAAGTTCAAGAACCTCCTCAAATGACCTTCTCCCATAAAAGAAAGCCTTCTTGGGCAAGAGCGCTTATTCAAGATGGAGAGAAGTATGGTGTTCCAGAAGGAACCACGAGACAGGTGAAGAAACCAAAGCCATTCTCCAGTTACACAGCTTTGATGTGCAATCTACTTGATGAAGAACCCACATGTTTTGAAGAATCCATCCAGAAGAAGGAATGGGGAGATGCCATGAAAGAGGAATACCAATCCATAATAAAGAATGATGTATGGGAAATAGTTCCCAGACCAAAAAGTAAGGATGTGGTATCATCAAAATGGCTCTTCAAAATAAAACATATTGCCGATGGAAGTATTGAGAAATATAAAGCAAGATTTGTTGCTCGTGGCTTTTCCCAGGTACACTTCGATCAGAACCATTATAGCTCTTGCTACCAAGATGAAGTGGAAGCTGCACCAGATGGATGTGAAGACAGCTTTCCTGAATGGTGTTATCGAAGAGGAAGTGTATGTAGAGCAACCCCGAGGATTTGAGGTTGAAGACAGGAAGTCTCATGTCTGTCGATTGAAGAAATCCTTATAAGGATTGAAGCAAGCTCCCAGAGCTTGGTATGGCCGTATAGACAGTTTCTTGATGAGCTTAGGCTTTACCAAGAGTAAAGCAAATTCAAATCTCTACTTCAATATTATGGATAATGAACCAGTAATACTATTATTGTATGTGGATGACTTATTCTTAACTGCATAAGAAAAGGTCATCATTGAATGTAAACAGAGACTTGTTGTAGAATTTGAAATGAAAGACCTTGGTCTAATGCATTACTTATTAGGCCTTGAGGTATGGTAGAGTCCAAAGAGAATCTTCCTTAACCAAAGGAAGTACACGGTCGAAATCTTAAAGAGATTTGACATGCTAGAATGCAAGTCCATGAATACTCCCATGGAAGCGAAGCTGAAGCTGTTGGTCGATACTTCGTCAGATTTGATAGATGCCACTCTGTACAGATAGATTATTGGATCATTGATGTCCTTGACAAACACTAGACCAGACATATGTTTTGTAGTGAACACCTTGAGTCAGTTTCTGGTAGAGACCAGACGTGTTCACCTAGTGGTTGCAAAACATGTGATGAGGTACCTTAAAGGTACAATGGATTATGGTCTTAGCTATTATGGAGATCATGACTTCACATTGAGTGGATATACTGATGCAGATTGGGCAGGAAGCGTCGCTGATAGAAAAAGCACTTCCGAATGTTGTTTTAGTTTGGGATCAGCTATGATCTCGTGGTAGAGTAGGAAGCAATCCAGTATTGCTCTCAGCACAACAGAAGCAGAGTACATTGCCGCATGTTCTGCTAGCTGCGAAGCTATATGGCTTCGAAAGTTGCTGACAGGCCCATTTGATTTGGAGATGAGAGAAACCGCGATTCTATGTGACAATAAAAGCTGCATTAAAATGACAAAGAATCCTGTGTTTCACAACAGGTCGAAGCACACAGAGATCCGCTATCATTTCATCCGTGACATGGTACAAAGAGGAGCCTTGAAGCTCCAGTACATTAGCACGGATGAACAGGTTGTTGACGTGTTGACTAAGCCTTTATCTCATGTAAAGTTTGAACACTTTCGAGATAAGCTTGGTATTGTCTGAAAGGACCCTCCCTAAAAGGGGGAGTAGATGTATTCCTTTCTTCTGACCTAGTTGTTAGACGTAAAGCAAGATGAGTCATGCTTCTGACCTCGTTGTTAGACGTAAAGCATGACGTTGTGTGATCCTTGCTTCTGACCTAGTTGTTAGACGTAAAGCAAGATGAGTCATGCTTATGATCTCGTTGTTAGACGTAAAGCATGACGTCGTGTGATCCTTTCTTCTGACCTCACTGTTAGACATAAAGCAAGATGAGTCATGCTTTTGACCTCGTTGTTAGACGTAAAGCATGACGTTGTGTGATCCTTGCTTCTGACCTCGCTGATAGACATAAAGCAAGATGAGTCATGCTTCTGACCTCGTTTTTAGATGTAAAGCATGACGTTGTGTGATCATTTCTTCTGACCTTGTTGTTAGACGTAAAGCAAGATGAGTCATGCTTCTGACCTAGTTGTTAGACGTAAAGCATGACACCACTGATTCCTTGCTTCTAACCTAGTTGTTAGAAATAAAGCAAGATGATTCCTCGCTTCTAACCTCGTTGTTAGACATAAAGCGAGATGTTGATGTGTTCCTTGCTTCTGACCTCGTTGTTAGACGTAAAGAAAGATGAGTCATGCTTCTGACCTAGTTGTTAGACGTAAAGCATGACGTTGTGATTCCTTGCTTCTGACCTAGTTGTTAGACGTAAAGCGAGATGATGATATTACTTGCTTCTGACCTAGTTGTTAGACATAAAGAAATATGTGACTGACACTAATCTACCATCTTAACCGTTGTGACATTGAGCTAGTGTAGTACTGTGATGTGCAAGCCTAGTGCTGTGATGAGGTATCATTTTTATTGATACATATTTGATGCAGATGATGATAGCATTCTTTCGAGAATGATGATGTTGCTGATGAAGAAAACTTCTGATGACTCGTAAATGTGCTAGCCAATGTTTCAAGATGATATTGATGATACTGTCCTCCAGATGCCACTGATGATGAAGACCTCCCTCACCTGATGCAGATGAAGAATACCCTTCTTGTTAAGGGGGAGTGTTGAAATAATGTAACTGTGAAGAGCATTCTTATTATTATTGGATTAAATCCCCATTGCGGATTAATCATGTCATTATTATTATTATTGTTATTGGATTAATCTCCATTGTGGATTAATCATATCGGTAATTGTATAAGGACCAAATCCCCTTTTGCGGATTGGTTATCGGGAAATTACAAAGGGAAGAATAAGAAGACGGCCCCAACAGTTATTATGGAAGACCCAGAATTAATTAAAGGTGGGTTTACCCACCCAGAGTGAGAGGTTGGTCCTGCCAGTTGTGACCTTTCACACGTGCCAGTCTTGTATAAATAAGAGGCTAGTGCCTCACTTCAAACACACAACTCACTTGCTCATTTCTCTTATGAGGCAAACTGCAATTACCAGAGAGAGGAAGAGAAGAGTGGCACATATCTTGGGGAGGACTTTCTGTATTGGTTTGAGTTATCTCTTGAACATTGTTTAAGCTATTTATGATAAGGAAGTTTTGCTGGGTTTTCTTCCCCTAGAGGATTTCCCAGGATAAATGTTGTCTCTTGTGAATGTGTATTTCTCAGTGATCTTGTTCTTATTATGCTCTTATCTATTGAAATGCAAAGAACTATAATAATGGCATAAACATTAACAAGATCAATACAGCCAAGCATCTGCTCAATATCAAGGAAAATGAAGAAAGAGAATTGGCTGAAATATCACAAATAACCCAGACGAACATAGTCCAAATAGATAAATGGCTAATTAAACCGAGTGTACAATTATATTCTATCACCGCTAAAGACCAACAGGTGGAAGGAAAGTTGCCACAATTGGTGAAAGATTGTTACACTTTTGAGGCAAATAATCAAGCAGAACCTTCTAAGTTGATATCCCAGTTAGTGGAGAAGTGCATCATTTGCACCGAGCATGCTAAGAGGCAGGTTTCCGATACCAAATAAGGACAGAGACAAAGAATTGAAACATTTAATCTCCTTTGTTGTAACCGAAAACCTCTAGAACGATTGAGATTCCAGCATATAGAAATTTGTATAAATATACACTTTGAAGAAAGAAAAAGGGTTGGACCTTTTTGGTCGATTGTAATAGAGACTATCTCCTTTTGATAATTAATACAAAGCAATCTAGAGACTCTTGATTCCATCAAGACTGTGTTATGAGTTTGTTTTCTATGTGATTTTATATTCAAATTCATTTTGCTTATATATGTCTGATGAATGTTTCATTGCAATTTAGTAAAACCTCTACTGTGGTGATCAATTTTTATCCATCTATATCATTTACAGTTTTTCCTCTGTATCGACTATTAGTAGGTACAAGACCTGTGAACCTTTTAGATTTGTATATTTTATGCTTCATCAGATTCCTTCTTATCTTATTTTCTTCTCCTATTTACAGGGTGATATTCTCTCTTGATAGGAGCCTTACTTTATAGACAGCTTAATGTTTTTCTCATATTTCACACACCATTTATTTAAAATATAACTCAGTTACAGAAAAAGGCCTTTGGTTTGCATTTTATCCTTAATATTGGATTCAAAGTTCTCTTTTATTAGATCAAATTGATACAGCATAAAAACTTCCAACTTTCTTTTAATTTTTTATGTTCCTCTATGACTGTCCCCGTTGTAAGACAACCTAATATTGAACCCGACTTATTGGACCAAACCCATATCGCTTTAAATCTCTTCGATACTATACTTAAAACAGCCACCACCCAGGTATAACTTGAACGTTCATGGGCCGCAATTGAACGGGACATAAACATCCAGGAACAATTGGAAGCGAGACAACGACAACCTGAAAATCAACCTTAGCTTCCTCTCCCGAAGGTTGACTTCTCTCCCTTTTTTATCCTTTGCTCACTTTCGGATGCCTAGACATTGTACTTTCTAAGCCTTAAGTACAGACTCTAGAACAACAGTGTCGATTATCGAGTTTGTATAAGAAAGTAAATGGATTAACTAATTTCTTCTTCCATGAATACATCTGATTGGTATATTGGTATTGAAGTACAAAAATATTGAAACTACATATCCTAAATCTTGAATCAGAGCTATTAATTCAAACATTAAGGAAAAATCTTCTGTCAATATGTGGTTTTCTGTATGGGATATGTTTTCTATGCCAAGTTTCGTATATATTTCCATGTGGACCGTCTAGTGAATTAATCATATAAGGTTGCAGATTGTTTTTAAACCTTCATTTTAATATGTCGATGACGTCGATTAACTTGAAGATTTTGAAATAAAAAATTTAATAATTAAAGGGTAGTCAAGTCAATACAAATTTAAGTGGTTACACTATAAATGACCACTTAATAATGTTGAATAATAAGAATGAATGAATAGTCGGCTAGGTTATTATTGTAGTAGTTATAAATTAACGATAACTTGACACTAATTGTATAGTATAGTGAATTAATACATATCAATGAAAATTGAAGTGGTTGTGAATCTCTTACGTTGTTCCAAGAGGAACCTTAAACTTGTATCCGGTTCCACACTTAATGGATGTATTCCTTGAATCCTTGGATTTAAATTGTTATATGAATAATAATTAACTTGGGTGATATTAAGATTGCAAATAAAGATTCCTTAATTAATAATAATAATAATTGAATTAAATAATTAAATTCTTATAATGGTGGGTAAGAGGTCTTTGTGAAAGTTATTGTAATTTGTAAATCATAAATGATTGTCTTTACACTATTTTTTATTTGCTCATCTCTTATTTAATTACTCATATCTTAGATAGATACTCACTTCCACTTCATGTTGAAACTACTGGATAAGATTTGAGGTCACGTCCAAGGAAATTCTGGTTATTAATAAATCTTGAATATCATGTTAGTTTCAAAGTTTGCATTGTTATGTAAAAGTAGTCTCGTATACATTAAATTGATTATTCCATGTGAAATTGAATGTTCTTAGTACTTACTATGAATTTAATCTTGAAGTTTAGACTAGTATTTACTCTCTCTCTCTCTCTCTCTCNTATATATATACTACTACTACTACTACTACTACGTGTATTAATTATTTGTGTTGTTAAGGAAGGGGTCGTTACATATGGTATTAGAGAAGGGTTCAACTCTGCGACACCGGACCTGTTACGCCTTCCACTGTTTTACAATTAAGTTATGGATGTATCACTAATGCAAACTAACTTTTTTCATCCTAGGTATCATGGTTAGAGGACACATGATGAGTAGACATTGTGGTGCGGGAGGAAGAGGTACGCTTCCTTCGAGTGCATCCATGCCAGAGGGATCTTCTCCACATGGAGAGGAGCAGACTACTGAGTAGGAGCAGGTTGTTGTAGGAGATGTGGTAGGTATGATGAGCTCCTTACAGAGGATGTCAAAGGCATTGATCAATCACCTTGATCGGGATGAGGGCATATCATATGTTCCCAATGAGGGTTCACAACGCCCTCCAGCAGTTAGTAGCAATATTCACATAGAACACGAGAAGGTGAACTTTCCCGAATTATGGGATGCCACGGAGGACTTATCCACCGAGGCTTGGTTGGAGAACATGGAAATGTGTTTTTCACTATGCGATTACACCTCCAACATGAAGATTTGTATGGCGGTCTTTCAACTGAAAGGGAGTGTGCTTCTTTGGTGGAAGACACTCTTACCTCAACTAAACATGGTTGTTGAAGACATGTCATGAGAATTGTTCGAGGAACGATTCCGAGAGAGGTTTTTTTCCGATGAATTCATTGAGTGCCAACTTAATGAGTCCAATGCCTTACGACAAGATAGTCGTACGGTATATGGAGCTACTCAAATATGCTCCACATCTGAACAATGAGAAATTAAAGGTCAACAAGTTTATGCTCGGTCTCAACTTCAACCTTCACGAGAAAGTGAGGATCTTGATGCCTCAAAATTTGCACGATGCAATTCAGAAGGCCCTCATTGTTGAGGAAGAAATAAACAATGGGGGTCAAGGTAGGACTCCTTATAGACAGACTGGACAGGTGCCACCTAGAGTGAAACAACATCAGACACCAGTTAGACAGACTTCTGGGCACCGTGACACGCCCAGAGGACTTAAATTCTCGACACTGCGATGACAGACTCCTCATCAATGGACTCCATATAGAGCACCACAACAGAAACCACAACGTCATCCACAACAACAAAAATAATTTAGATCTGGTCCACAGAACATACCAGTAAAACAAACTCCTAGGACAAAAACTTCTACTTCTGGGACTAGTAGCACCGGACCAAAGAACGAATGTTGGGCATGTGGAGAGTCACATTACCAGAGAGACTATCCTATTGAGAAGGAAAGAACTTCCAAATCAACAAGACCGGCGACAGTTGGAGATTTGGGAAAGTCCACATGATTCACGCAGCGGTGAATAACCGCCAAGCCGAACATCAGTCTACAGTGCTCGAGACTTCAGGTAAAATAGATGATCAACAATTTAGTGTTTTGATAGATCGAGGAGCTATTGAGAGTTTTATATCTAGTGTTGCTCTTAAAATAATTAAGGTGAAGGCAGTCGAACAAGATGAGTTTAGTTATGTGGAAATGGAATTTGGTGCCAAACAAAAGGTTCGAGGAAAGGTTAAGGATTGTAACATTAACTTGGGTGATTTCGTTACAAGTGTAAACATGTATGTTACAATCTTGGGATCTTATGACATTGTGATTGGAATGGATTGGTTAGAATCACACGACACGATACGGAACTGTAAGACTAAATGTTTAAGTTTGATTGATGATTTGGGATAGAGTAGAGTAATTGTGGTAATAAACCAAGGAGTGTCGCTGAGGTTTATTTATTCTCTACAATTACATAAAAGTATGCATAAAGGATGTAAACTATATGATATTTTGGCACTTAACAAAAAGGTGGATACATAAGGATTAGAAAACCTTCCTGTAGTGTCAAAATCCGTTGATGCTTTTCCTGAAGAATTACCAGGGTTACCACCAGAAAGAGAATTAGAATTTACTATAGATCTAAATCATGGAACAAAACTGATTGTTAGGATGCCTTATCGGATGTCAACATTGAAATTACAAGAATTAAAGATGCAATTGAAGAAGTTGTTGGATTTGGGACTTCTATGTCCAAGCATATCACCATGGGGTGCATCGGTTATTTTTTTAAGAAAGAAGGATAGATCATGGAGGCTTTGCATTGACTATCGCCAATTAAACAAAGCCAAGATCAAGAACCAATATCCGTTGTCAATAATTGATGATTTATTTAACCAAATGAAAGGAGAAACATTATTTTCAAAGATTGAATTGAGATTGAGATATCATCATTTGCAAATTAAGGAGGAAGATATCTCTAAGACCACATTTAAGACGAGATTCATACACTATGAGTTCATTTTTTTACCGTTTGGGTTGATGAATGCTATGGTCGTATTCATAAGTTTAACGAATGGGGTATTCCACGAATACTTGGATAAGTTTGTACAAGTATTTATCGATGACATATTGATTTATTCTTGGATGAAAGAAGAGCATGACAAACACTTGATATTAGGTTTACAATGTTTAAGAGAAAACAAATTGTATGGGAAGTTGTTGAAATGTTCATTTTATTAGACAAAGATTCATTATTTGGAACATATCATATATGGATAAGGTATCGTTGTGGATCCAGGGAAGGTTGAGGATATTATGGAATGGCCAGCACCGAAGAACGTAAAAGAAGTATATATTTTTATGGGACTAGTAGGTTATTATCAATGCTTCGTTGAAGTTTTTTCAAAGATAGCAAATCAAATCACAGAATTGCAGAAAAAAAAACAAGAAATTTGTATGGTCAAAGAAATGGGTGGAAGCGTTTCAAAAGATTAAGGAGTTGCTAACGACAACACCGATAATGAAAGTACCTGATATGGACAATGAATTCTTTGTATGTATAGATGCATCCAAAGAAGTTTTAGGTGGACTATTAATGCAAGACAATTGAGTGATCGCTTACATTTCAAGGAAATTAAGAAGACATGAAGAGAATTATGCAACACATGATTTGAAGTTATTAGCGATAGTTTATACCTTACGGTTTTGGAGAAATTATCTTATTGGACGAAAATTTGAACTAAAAAACTGATCACAATGGTTTACAACATATTTTCACTCAAAGTGACTTGAACGCACGATAGAGGCATTGGTCATAATTGTTAAGCAAGTACGATTTTAAAATCACTTATATTAAAGGAATGGTGAATAGAGTGGAAAATGCGTTGAGTCAGAGACCACACATATTCTCAGTAATACCGCTTAAGATGAATCTTTGAGAAAATATTCTAACATTACATATTGACGATGATTGTTACAAGGAAGTTAAAGATAATACCAGACAATATACCATGATAATACTGAGGTATGAAGGTTATTCATTTGAAAATGACATATTTTTTAGGTATACCAACAAAATTTATGTTGTAACGACCCTTGATTATTAAGCATAATTAATTTAATAATATTCCTAAAAGATTAGCTAAACTGTATTTATATCTTAAAATAACATTTCTAATTGGATATTATTAAATAGTGTTCATGAAGGTTAATGATTGATTTAATTATTAATTAATTCATTAATTAATTAAGTATTAAATTAATGGTTAATAATAAAAATATAATACTAATTTAAGTTACGTTCCCGTAAATGGAAACATATTAATGAATGGGATAAGGCATTTAATGAATGGGATAAGGCATTTAATAATGGGATAAGGTCTTCCCCCGAATGGGGTGACTGGGCGGATAACAGGGACACGTGGGCGCAAAAGGGGAGGCGGTGGCATGGCTCGCACCAGCCCGCACCAAAACGCCATAAATTTGGAATGAATTCCCACATTTGCATTCAAATGCGGAGCTTGTCCGCACAAGGGAAGCGTACTCGCACTCAGTTTCAGTCTTTAATGGCTGACCGAATGGCGGTGGCTATTGGTATAAGCGTTTGGCTTGGGTTCATTGTATGCATTGCACCTCCAGGATGCCGAGCGCTTTCACGAACCCCTGTCTCACAGTCGAATTGTGATAGCTGAGCTTTAGCTCTCGCGAGCCTGGTGCGGCCGCTTCGCTGGGCCGCAGTGACACCCTGCAAAGCCATGCCCAGACTTCGAGGCACACCACGACGGGGGGCTGCCTGGCATGCAGCGAAATCTCGGGGAAAACGAAAAGAGGCGTTCGAGAGGGCACTAGCAGTGGTAGCTCGTCGTAGGAGGATGCGGGGAATGGCCATCGTTGAAGAAGAGATCCCGGCTGAAGGTGCAGACAGCCCCCCTGCGCACACTCTCTTCACAATCCCGGAGAATTGGCACCCCCGCACGCATTTTGGATTCGGCAGCACTTCAGGATTGGCAGGTGGAACGAGCTCTCAGGGTGGCCCCAGTCAAGAAGAACATTATTATCCCTGCTACATCGTGGAGGAAGCCCCGCCTGAACCTGCCCGAGCAGGAAATGAAGGCAACGAGCAAGGCGCTACCGCAGACACCACGCAGGCTCGGCCACCCTTGGCTGACGAAGGCTATCTCAACCTCATCTTTGAGGTGC
>ML784488.1:657925-696735 GCA_009831015.1 Picea engelmannii
ACTGTAACTATTATGCCACATGGACAGGGCTGTCCAGCTGCCTCGGTTTCCTTCACCGGCGGGACAGCTGGCACCCCCCACAGCACTGTATTTTGTTACGATTAATATAAAGGCTCCAACTTTTTTTACTTAAAAAAAAAAAATAATGGGATAAGGTCTTCAAGAATGGGATAAGGTATTAGGTGGGGGAGTTAATGAAGGGAAGGCGGTGAAGGAGGAATAAGGGCGGGGGAAAGGAGTGGAGAGGGGGATCGATTATTCATTCTACGAGAGGGGAGAAAGGATTTTGGGGGAGAGCTTGGAGTATTGGGCAGAGTGGAATTTACAGTGCATCGGGGGGTTGCTGGAGGTTTTGGGCTCGGAGGGCTAGGATATCCGTTGATATCCTAGGGCTAGGCGCTACTAGTCGGCAGGGAGGTTGGTTTTGGGTGGTGTCCTAAAGGAGCAAGCTAAGGAAGCAAGTGGCAACATCAGGTTCAGGTTAGAGTTATGAATTGTTTTGAAGTAAATTGTTATTAAATTTTATTACTATGAAAAATTAGATTTCGAATGTGCTAGATGAAGTAATTATTAAATTTTACTGTGGTGTTCTAATTTAATGGTTGTTATAATTAATTTAGAGCCATTACATATGTACTTCCTAATGACGAATTAAGAATGTTGATTTTAAACAAAGCTCATCAAGCAGTAGACACTCACCCTGGAGTCACAAAGATGAAGGAATACCTTAAGCCTTTATTCTTCTAGAAATGAATGAAGAATGACATAGTCAATTACGTGATGAGATGTTTGGAATGTCAGCAAGTGAAGGATGAACATATACATCCAATGAGATTGTTACAATGACACACGATTCCTGAATTGAAATAGGAAGTCATTTCAATGGATTTTATTGTTGGATTGCCACTCACGACAAAGAGACATGATTCGATTTTTGTAGTCGTCGACACTCTGACGAAGAGTGCAAACTTTATTCCAGTGTGTACAATGTACTAGCCACCGGACATAGATAGAGTATTTGTTAGCAAGATTGTGATATTTCATAGTGTACCAAGAAAGATCATATCCAATCGAGGATCAGTGTTTACTAGACGATTTTGAACTATTTTCCAAGAGGCTTCGGGAACACAATTAAATTTTAGAACTGCATATCACCTTGAAACAGATGGAAAAACTGAAAGAACAAATCAGATTTTAGAGGATATGTTGCGAATGTATGTAATGGATCAACAAAAACACTGGGAAGAATTCTTACCATTGGTAGAATTTGTGTACAACAACAATTATCAGAGTTCAATTAAGATGGCACTGTTTGAGTTTATTTACAGACGACCGTGTTAGACACCTTTGAGTTAGGATCGACTAGAGGATAGGGTCCTGGTGGGACCAGAAGTGATCCAAGAAATGGGAGAACAAATGCAATCCATAAGGCAAAGGATTAAATAAGCGCAAGACCAACATAAGAGTTACGCAGATGTGAATCATATATACTACAATTATGAGATAGGGGATAAATTATTTTTTCGGGTGAAGCCACATAAGAGTTCGATCAAGTTTGGAAAGGGTGATAAACTCTCTCCACAATTTGTGGGACCTTTCAAGGTTGTGGAAAAGAAGGGACTCGTGGCTTACCGACTAGCCTTACCTGATTCTTTGAGGCATATGCACGATGTGTTTCATGTATTATTTTTAAGACATTATATTTCAGATCCATCACATGTTATTGACATGAGTTCTTTGCAGGTGTCAGACGAGGGTGCTCTCATGGCTGAGCCAATCTGCATATTGTACCATCACACTTGAAAACTACGACGTCGGATAGTCGATCAGGTCAAGGGCCTGTGGGACAACTATAGTCCACACTAGGCTACATGGGAGGACACATATGAGATGCGTCAACAATTTCCTTATTTGTTTGATAGATTGGATATATAGATTTGTGCCAGATACATTTATTACTTTCATTATTAGATTTTACAAACTTTAGGATGAATTTTAAAACAAGAGGGGGTGTATGTAACATCCAGTTCCATTGAGCACATTTTATATTGACTTATTCTTTGAGGAAACTTGCGAGCAAGTGATCCGGTTATGACACATTATGATTATGCTTTTATTATGAGTATATTGTGATGTCATTGTGATCACATGTTAAATTCTAGATATATATATTGACATGTATTATTGATGAGTTCCCCTAAGTGTGTAGGATACATGACAGGTTGAGGATGTTGATGACATCAACAGACTTCCTTGGAGTCCAGATCAAGTCAGGGAGTGGACTTGTATTTGGTTTGAGTATTTGATTTACATACATGTGATTTACATGATGATTTTAGCATGGATATTATGCATTTTAATTATTGACATTTCCCTTGTCAGTGGATGCAGGCTTGGTGATGCTTGCTAATCCGACTCACATATGGGGTAAATGGGTCATACATAGAACCAGATAGATGAGGGAGAGGTTTGGCAACATCCCTTTCACAACCTACTAACACTACCACCGTGACCTGGACGTGAGGTTAACGATTACTTCATTCCGAGAGGTCCACGATGCCATGGGGGCCATTAGGAAGAGGAAGAAAAACATAGAATAAACATAGCATAAAACCGAGAACAACAAACCAAACACAACACAACAACAATCACACAATTGACAGAGTGATTTATCTGGAAACCTAATACGGGAAAAAACCACGGGCAATGATAATCGATATTCTTATTATTCAAGGAAGAATTACAATATCCAGCACATGCATACAACCATCCTCTCTTCACATACACACTGCACTACACAATATTGTGTCTTTCTCACACACTCTACAGACATTTAACTCTCACCTCTATGGGTATGATAGTATATATAACATCTATCACTCAACTACACAAACTAGTCATGAATAGATCACATAGTTACACGAACAATTCAAAATAGATTACACAGTTTACACAATCTATTTACAATGAGTGCAACTATGCACATTCCAAATATAGATGATATGCATGTGCATGTGAGCGCATGAGGAAATTCATTGACATGTTTCCAACAATATCCACCTTGACAACAATTTACCTGATATATCATTCCCTTAATTAATTCATCACCTTTTCTGCAAGCCAAGATAAGCAAAACATCATCACATCTCCGCAACTTTTGTAACAATACCGTTATGTGAACATGCATGCACGATTCACTACAGTATGGATCATTCTTCCTCCATCGGTAACATGTCTAATAAACCGATGCACTTGTTCCATTTTGATACACTCGACCTTTAGTCAGATACACAACACTTTGACCACCACAGAACACCACATCCTGTACCTGCCCAAACTTACTCAATAGATCCTTGCATTCTTGCAAGACATAACCTGAGGTAGGTCTCCTCTTGTCCAAATCTCATGAATCATAACCACAAACTAAATCACTGCAACCACTGTAGGTAATACTTGTGCTTCTATGTTTGAAGCACCCATTTCCATGCTCTTCACCTGGTTTTTCCATGTGTCTACTGACAACACCAACTGCATGTGAAATGATGAACATTCTCCATCGCAATCATCAAACTTTCTACTAGCATATAATACTTTAGACATATAACCCTTTTCTTCTTCATCAGTTAGGACATAAACCTGAAGATAACTTACAATGGAAAGCCAAAGGGATTTTACCAGTTTGACATTATTCACACCGAATTTACTGAGTATCTTCACCACATACTTATGTTGTGACAACCAAGCTTACCATATTTCCTGTCTCTGTGTATTTCCATGCCCAAGATTTATTTTTTCTTCTCCTAGATCCTTCATAACAATATCCTTACCAACTAAGCCAACCTATTGACCTCAACAATGTTTGTGCTTGCAACAAGCATAACATATAACACCAAGATAATGGATATACCATAAACACAATGGTTATACTCACTTCTTGTAAAATTTGCCTCATCGTGAAGGAATCAAACATCTTGTACCATTTTCCTGCCATGCTTCAGGCCATACAATGATTCTTGAGTTTGCAAACAAATATTTTATTGTGATTCTGGTTGTTCCAAATACATCCCCTTATCCAAAAAACTCCATGTAAAACAATTTTAACATCTAGTTGTACTAACAGAACTAGAGCTAACACAACATGAATAGAAACAAGATTTTAACAACTAGTGAGAGACTTTCATGGAAATCAATACCTTTCAAATACCCTTCTACTACCAGTCATGCTTTGGACCTTTCATATTTTACTATCTCTGTTTTTATAAAATGAGATTCATCAAACATTGCATCTATGTCCATGATGATTCTATGGGTAGTAGGATCTCATAGTCTGCACCCCTTAACATCATCACCATATCAAAGATCTACATGTTTGATCGAGGTCCTACTTAGAGTGTTGATAAAAAATCATAAGCATCACAACCGAATAATTTCACATTTGAGTAATTACTAGATGACTTGTCCATACCTCTTCCTAAATCTTCCTATATTTTGAAACCGATGGTGACCGAGTTACCATATAGCACAATTTCTTTTGTCCACAGCTATTGCTACAACTTGTCATTACTGAACATGCATATTCCATCCCATCTTCCTTGCAATACTTTCCAAGTTCCATGGATATGAATCTACCTTCATCATATACTTTCAAACACTTGATTGACTTGCCAACACATCAACCTTTTTACAAACCCACCTTTCTAACGTGAACACACTACTCCACCTCGAACTTTGCATTCGAACAAATTTGACCAAATCCGGCCAAACCAACCCAAGTGAACCTTTGTCGCTCACCTCCACGGACTTTAAAATGGAGTCTCAGTGCTCCACCTTAACATGAACATTCCCTTGACCAAATATGGTCAAGCCGACCAAGTAAGCCTTCATTTCTTACCTCTAGGCCCATTTACAATGGATCTCACCAAGCCTTTTATAAGATTCATTACATGCAATCTGTGGACACAATACCATGGGCTACCCAAAAACTTGGACCCAAAAAAACCACGTTTGTTGACCTAAAAAAATGGATTTAACTCATTTACTCTTTCATTGAGTCAAGGTTAACCCAACATGCATGCCCCCCCACATATTCAATCTACCTAAATATGTGTTTATACTTTTCATAGGTGACCTGATAAACTAGGGTTATGCATACCTATCCAGGTATTACAGACGTATGCCCATTTACATGCAATCAATCATTTTTACAACTCCAAGGTAAATACATTTTTTTTCTTCACGATGACTCAACCATCACCACTCTTGATGTTGCCTTGTTGTATGAGAATATCATGCATCTTAAGCTTCCATAGCTCAATGCTATTCTTGTCGCTGAATTTATCCACCTAAAACTTAGAACTCTACACTTTCGTCGTTAACACAAAAACCATCCAAACCACTCCTTATAAAACCAATCCTTCTTAATATGTAGGAATAATGGTATATATTTTAACCTCAAATATTCAATTAAAATATTAAAATCAAAGTACAAATATTTAAAATATTTTCCTTAAAACCTTCTACTAAACCAAGAGTCCACCTATTAAACTATTATACCATCCTCCACTCATTTAAAGAATGATTCTCCATGAATTATATGCCTTTAAAACTTTATTCCAAAAAAGGAACGTCTGCTTCTTTAAACAAAGAGTTTATTAACCAAGGCTAATCTCCCTTTTAATTTACCAAAGGAAATTTTCATACCTCATGTGCATAATGACAAAAAAAGGCATTCGATTTCATACCTCTTAAAATTCATATAAATTTATCACTCTCTCCACAAGGCGTAGTCAATGATTATGAAAAATTATCGCTCCACCCTCTCCACAAAAATGGTGATCATAGCAATATTATCTCCTTTATTGTTCCTTCTATAATTAATTGGTCCTTCATTGCGGATGGTCGATTTTTTTTTCAGAGCTCACGTCCTTTTCTTCCAGAATATGAACCCTTATGCGACTACCTTTTCCTCCTGGCCTGAAATCTTTGTGCAGACTAAGAGAACCCTTGTCTTGATCGATACAACAAACCCTTGACCTGGCGGTTCTCTGCTCTTCTCGGCGTGAGCAGACACATAATGGTTAACCTCTCGGGTTCTCTTTGAGCGTAGGTGAACAGTCTTTGGGACGAACAGGATCTTTCTCTGTGAGGGCGAATGATGGCAGCGCCTTTGCACAATTTTTCTCTACCTCTTCCAGCAAGAACTCGCGATGGGTTTCACTATTGTGCCTGGGGAGAACACACAGATCCTATGTCGTGCCTTGACTATTTGTGGCTAGGGTTTTAACCCACCTTTTTCACTCATCAATCACTTCTTCTTGTGCGTACGACCAGAGAATAACCCTCAAATCTCTCTCTGCTCAAAAAACGAATGACAGACCGACGACTAGGGTTTTACTTCTCTTCCTTCCATAGATCAAACACCAACCTTCACTCTCATACCACTTGAAGCATAAAACTGAGAACAACAAACCAAACACAACACAACAACAATCACACAATTGACAGAGTGATTTATATGCATACAACCATCATCTCCTCACATACACATTGCACTACACAATATTGTGTCTTTCTCACACACTCTACACACATTAAACTCTCACATCCATGGGTATGCTTGTATATATAATATTTATCACTCAGTTACACAAACTGATCATGAATAGATCACATAGTTACACGAATAGTTCATAAATAGATTACACAGTTTACACAAACTGTTTACAATGAATGCATGTATGCACATTCCAAATATAGTTGCTATGCATGTGCATGTGAGCACATGAGGAAATTCGTTGGCATATTTCCAATAGGGGCAGACTGAGACAGTCGCTCACGAAGAATTATAAAGGGCACACAATAACACAGAATCCTTATTCCTTAGAAAATCCCTTAGTCTCTCACAAGGTCGACCGAGTGGAGTGTTGATTCTAAGTGTCTAACAAACTTCCAAATTAGTCAAAGGCAAGTGGCACCCTTGAAGCACGAAAGTGCGTCTTGAAGGGCACATCACGTAAACAAATTATGAGTCAATAAAAACGTAGACGGCTTTGAAAATATAATACAAATGTTTAGACCTTTTTAGAACATAATATTTAATTAATTATTAAATTATAAGCTAAAAAATCTAGCAAAAGAGTCTAAGTCTAAGATGGTTGGCTAAATTAAAACATTGAAAGGGAACGAAGATAATTAGACTAACAATTTATGTGAAAGAAAAAATAAGAATAAAATTGGGTAAATGCACATGTGTGCATTAAAATAATAAAAGTGTTTTTAAAATAAAAAGAGATTAAAACATGATAGAATAGGTGGTCCACATAGAGTAGCATCTTGAGTCAATCTACCACTAATCCTAACTAAAAGAAGACTCCTAATTCAACTCAAACTGAAATTTAGTTAGGGGATATAAAATAAATGAAGGATTGGGGAACTAAGGGACATCGTGAGAGAAATCATCTAAGAGAAAAAATAAGAACAAATTGGGGAATGTGAGGGAAATCGTTAAAATAAATAAAATAAAAAGGGAATTAACATGTGGGACTTGTGGAGAGTGTGACACGTGTAGTGGTGGGTGAATAATCATTATTAAATTATTAAAAAAAAATTGTTTATTGTGCATGAGAAGACATGTGTCATTGAGAATTTTCCTATAAAAGAAATGGAGAGGAAGAGAGAAAAACCTAACTTGAGAAGTACTATTATGCTGCCAAAAATTTTCTAGACTAACTTACTTGTGGAGAGTTGGGATTGCAAATTTGTGTAAGAGGTGGAAGACTCTCCTTGCGAGGGAAATTTTGTGTTATTGTGTTCTTGGTTAACTATATATGACCCCTTTACGACTCGGGGAAATAAGAGTACCCCTAGCATTAGCTAAGAGGTACCAATGAAGTCTTGGGAATAACAACTGAAGCAAAGAAAATTTGTTGCGCCAGTTCTGGAATGAAGATCATTATCATCCACAATTCTTACTTGGTTATGGTTAAAGAAAATATTGTATACTTGGGATTTGTCATAACTTTGAACTCGAGTGGGACACCATTCGAAAACATATATTTGGTGTAAGAGGGTAGGATTAATAGCACTATTGAAACTAATTGATTTATGTTGTAGGTTGTAGGCACCCTCAACAATCATAGCCCTTGGAAACATGCGGACCTCGGGCATCACACCCGCTGAAAGCCTCCAACAACTCCCTCTCATAGGCATTATGGTCGATTGATTCCAACTCAAAAATACTGAACTTCCGATATTTTTGTCAAATGCATATTCGCAAGTGTCTTTTGCAATGCCCATTTCCGAAGAAAGGTAATCCCAATAAATTGAAATTTTTAGCATCATGCATGTTCTAAAAACTGCAGAAAGTCTTTCTGCAATGCCCATTTCTGCAGGAAGGTAATCCCATTAAATTGAAGTTTTTAGCATCCTGCATGTTCTAAAAACTGTAGAAAGGTAATCCCAATAAATTGAAGTTTTTAGCATCATGCATGTTCTAATGAAGTGGTTCTCTATTCCAAGTTTGTAATAGTCTTTATTGTTTTATGCATATGAAACACAGGGATCGCATAGGTGTCATTATTTAACATTGTAGACTTTTAAAAAAATGTACAAATGTTCAATGAAAAAAGCTATGACATGGCTATTGTCTTCTTAGAGAGGGTCGAATATTATCATTCAAATATGGCCAAATGGGAAAAAGTTGTGAGTCTCCAACAATCTGGTCAAAGAGTTCTTGAAGTCAACGCTAAAGCAACAAAAACATTATTGAATGAATGTTTTATGTGTACTGAAAAACCAGACTTAGTTGTTGAGTGCTTAATTATTATGGGGGATTACAAAGAAGCTTGTAAATGTACTTTACGTAATGGTGAGTTTCATAACTATAGTGTCCTTCAGCTTCAGGTTTAAGTGATTTTGTTTTCACAGTAGCCATAATATAATATGTTTCTATCATGTTTAATCAGTTGACAAGCCAAAGATTATACGAGTAAAGTTTTACATATATTAAAGCTTGGCCCTTGTTAACATTAAAACACAGTTTTGTTTCTGGCTAGTAGGAAATATCAGTCTGTTTGTTTTATGTATTACATTGTGGAAGGCATCCTCCATCTCCATAGAAGATTATGTAATTGTTATATATATATATATATATATATATTACTGTAATATTGCAAACAACTTTTTCCTTTATTGATATAAAGTTTATTCCAACTTATTCAATTAGATGACATAAAACACCTAGTGCACAAGCTTGTTCAATTAAGTAATACTACAATATCCATGAACAAAATGTATCTATCAATGGATTTTGTGAAAGCAAAAACTTCAATACGGTAGAGATTGCATGCAGCTGCGCTCTGGTGCTTCGCCTCATCTGCAACCAGATCTAAGGAGCTCATTTTCCCTGCAAATCACATAGAATTAAAAAAGAAAAACACAAATCCAACACATAGAATTAAAAAAAAAAAAACACAAACCCAATAAGAGTAACATGAAATCAAATAAAACAAAAGCATCAGAGCATATCCAACATCCAAATACGATCCAAAGCACAATAAGACATTGTCTTATGTAACTTGGACTGTTAGCTTCTTGGTTCTTAGCTTCCTTGGAGGCGAAATCTGAAACATATAAATGTGATATAATGTATTACATTAGAAGTGTTGTTACGTTAATTACGTTCCATGACTTGACACGTGCATACCACAACCTGAAATTAACTTCTTTTTTTTCAATGATTGTTTTCCCTAAAATTTATTGTTTCTTCAAATCTGCGCCATCAAATTTGTAGTTCAAATAATACATAAAACAAGAAGATGAGCATGGTTGAACTCGCCATTACATGACTTGACATGACATACCACAACCTAAAATCCATCACTCCAAACCCTCGACACCTGCTATTCCAAGGAAAAGGAAGTCCACTACGACCATGAAGCATAATTAAATAGAATCCTTGCTAATCATTTAAGGTGGAAATATGGTGGCTATTAAGTAATTTTTGGGTATATCATAGTTTTAAAGTCCATTAAATACTTATATTTGGGTATATAGTCAATTTAGTGGACCCATAATCCATTGATTCATTCGATCCAGTGCCAGTAGGTCTTTAGGTTTAAGTGTGTTTTGTTCTTTTCTGGTGGAGTAAAAGTTGATATAACGAAGAAATTATCTCGTCAAAGCCAAAGAGCTTTATTTCAACATGCACATATCAGATTTTATTTTTTTTTAAGTAAAAAACCACTGCCACACATTCCAACCCTTTTGAAACGAGTCCATTGCTCCAAGAAATTTCAACTTAAAAGTCCTAAAAAGTTAAAAAACAGTTGTAATCTCCTATAAACAAGATTGAAAATAAGTGGTTTATTTCTAATATGCATGAATGCACTGGTTGGGATATTTACACACATTTTTATTTACGGTTATCATTATAATTTGTAATAGCCAACCTATATGAACAGGGCCAGGAGAAAACACATATTTACCAGTTCTTTTATGGAGTTTGGTTGAATAAACGTCACTGTTGGAGGAGGATTATTCACGACTTAAAGGGGTTGACTACAACAAAATTGGTGGTACATGCAGGTGGGGTAGCTGCAATTTTCGACAACATGAAGAAGTTTCAATAAGTGTCCTCCAACCCCAGTATCAATGGAACCCCACCCAAGTTAGTATAGTTCATGTAGATAAAATATGATATGAATCTATGAATATAACATGTTACTAACGATTTCCTTTGAACATACCAGTAATTTTTGTGAGAAAGGGAATTTAATCCGTAGAGGGAGCCAAACGTCTGCTTTCACCACACAAACTGTAATTCAAACTAGGAAATATGAGTAGAAATCACTTTATTAATTTAAAATCTGAGTAGAAATCACTATATTAATTTAAATTTGCAAGGTCTGCAATACTGTTGAAATTGAAGCCTCCCATAAGGAAATTGTGTTTGGCTCATCTGATTAGGGAAATTATGCAAGGGTTCCCTGGATTTGCTAGATTTGCTAGATAAAGAAATGCAAAAGAGGTTGAGCATGGACAAATTCCCTCTAACAATAGCATGAACTCCCAGCGTGCATGTAGCATAAAATCCCTGTGTGCATGACTAAGAAGAATCCATGAATAACATGAACATAATGAGGACAATGAATCCCTTCCTGAATAGGATTTCCCAGCATACAACATAGTAACAACAACATAAGGACAACCTCAGACAACCTCTTCCAAGTATTGGACTCGTCAAACCCTAGTATTTATGCACAAACCCAATACATTTTATGGACATAACTTATAAGAACCTCATATGTTTCTGATAAGTGCAGTGCTGGAAATAATTTTCAAAATTTTCATAGATTATGACAATAGCCGATCCTTTTGGATGTAGATGACTTTGAATTTATGTTCAGATTGCAGTGTTTTGAAAATTAATATAAGACACTATGGACTATTTGTGGAAGAGAACATAGCACATACATCCAATCTAGTAATGTTCAAAATGCTTGGGATTGAAGTGACTACAGGAAATCAAATTAAAATCAGGGCTATATGAGGTGGTGGAGAGTCAAACCCAGAGTAAAGCGGAATATAGATGGATAATATAGTGAACAAAAATACGGGGAGATTGTGTTCATTAGTGTGAAGGTTCTTACCAGACGATGAGACAACTAAACCCTGAAAGTTTGAAGTTCTGATGCTCGCTTACCAGTCGATGTTAGTGAAAGTTTCACTGAGAATATTCGTGTATGATTGTATTGGATGAGAGATGTCGCAAACCACGAGGAAATGGAAGATACCACAAACTCAGGGAATGTGACTGTAATAGAATTTCTAAGCAGACTACAATGCCCGGAACAAAGGGGCGTAGAGTTGGGATGCTCGGTAGAAGGGAAAACATCAATTGGAGCAAAGGGGAAAAAATTAACTGGGAGCAGAGTAGGGACGTTGAGAAGAACGGGAAAATGTTGAGGCGGTGGCCTCCACATAGATGCAAGGTGTTCACATCAAACATCCACACGTATTTCAAGGGAAAATGAAGGTATGGTATTGGCATCTCGCTTTGGAGATAACAAATAAATTTTATCACAAATTTAGGCCATTTAGGTTAGCAAAAAATGTTAGGAAACTAATGCTACGGTGATATGTAGCATTAATTCACCTTAAAAATATTTTAGACTTATTATTTCATGAAAACCAAAGTATGTCAAGGTTATGCTTTGATATGAGGCCAAATAAGAGGAAAAAGTTATTGATTGAGGATGCAAATTATTGGAAATAACCAGATCGATTCATATAGTCCCTGCTGCCTCAAGGCATGGACTAATAATAATTAAGTTGAGTGATAATAAGATTGCAAATAAAGATCCCTTAATTAATAATAAGCGAAATTAAATTAAATAATTAAATTCTTATAATGGTGGGTAAGAGGTCTTTGTGAAAGTTGTTAAATTAAATTAAATAATTAAATTCTTATAATGGTGGGTAAGAGGTCTTTGTGAAAGTTGTTAAATTATTGGAAACAACGCAGACCGATTCATATAGTCCCTGCTGCCTCAAGGCAAGGACTAATAATAATTAAGTTGAGTGATATTAAGATTGTAAATAAAGATCCCTTAATTAATAATAAGTGAAATTAAATTAAATAATTAAATTCTTATAATGGTGGGTAAGAGGTCTTTGTGAAAGTTGTTGTAATTTGTAAATCATAAACAATTGTCTTTACACTATTTTTGAATTTGCTCATCTCTTATTTAATTACTCATATCTTAGATAGATACTTACTTCCACTTCATGTTTAAACCACTGGATAAGTTTTAAGGTCACATCCAAGGAAATTTTGGTTATTAATAAATCTCGAATATTGTGTTAGTTTCAAAGTTTGCATTGTTATGTAAAAGTAGTCTCTTATACATTAAATTGATTATTCCTTGCAAAATTGAATGTTCTCAGTACTTACTATGAATTTAATCTTGAAGTTTAGACTAATACTTACTTTATATATATATACTATGTTGTATTCATTATTTGTGTTGTTAAGGATGGGGTCGTTACATATGGTATTAGAGAAGGGTTCAACTCTGCGACACCGGATTCATTACGTCTTTCATTGTTTTACAATTAAGTTATGGATGTATCACTAATGCAAACTATATTATGTAATGGAAAGTATCATGGTTAGAGGACACAGGATGAGTAGACGTCGTGGTGCGGGAGGAAGAGGTACGCTTCCCCTAAGTGCATCCACGCCAGAGGGATCTGCTCCACATGGAGAGGAGCAGACTACTGAGCAGGAGCAGGTTGTTGTAGGAGATGTGGTAGGTATGGTGAGATCCTTTCAGAGGATGTCAGAGGCATTGATCAACCACCTTGATCGGGATGAGGGAATAGAATATGTTCCCAACGAGGTTTCACAACGCACTCCGGTAGTTAGTAGTAGTATTCATAGAGAACTCCAGAAGGTGAACTTTCTCAAGTTCTGGGGTGCCATAGACAACTTAGCCACCGAGGCTTGGTTGGAGAAAATGGAGATGTGATTTGCACTATGCGATTACACCTCCAACATGAAGGTTTGCATGGTGGTATTTCAACTGAAAGGGAGTGCGCTTTTTTGGTGGAAGACACTCTTACCTCAACTAAACATGGTCGTTGAAGACGTGTCATGAGAATTGTTCGAGGAACGTTTCTAGGAGAGGTATTTTTCCGATGAATTCATTGAGCGTCAGCTTAATGAATTAAACGCCTTATGACATCGTAGTCCTACGGTATTGGAGTATGAGGCCAGGTATATGGAGCTACTCAGATATGCTCCACATCTGAACACCGAGAAACTAAAGGTTAACAAGTTTATGTTCGGTCTCAACTTCAACCTTCATGAGAAAGTGAGGATCTTGATGCCTCAGAATTTGCACGATGCAATTCAGAAGACCCTCATTGTTGAGGAAGAACTGAACAATGGGGGTCAAGGTAGGACTCCTTCTAAACAAACTGGACAGGTGCCACCTAGAGCGCAACAACATCAGACACCAGTTAAACAGACTTCTGGGCACCGTGACACTCCCAAAGGACCTATATTCTTGACACCATGATGAAAGACTCCTCATCAATGGACTCCATATAGAGAACCACAACAGAAACAACAACGTCGTCCATAACAACAACAATAGTTTAGATCTGGTCCGCAGAACATACCATTACAACAAACTCTTAAGACAACAACTTCTACTTATGGGACTAGGAGCATCGAACTAAAGAACGAATGTTGGACATGTGGAGAGTCACATTACCAGAGAGACTATCCTATTGAGAAGGAAAGAACTTTCAGATCAACATGACCGACGACAGTTGGATATTTGGGAAAGGCCCACATGATTCATGCAGTGGTGAATAACCGCTAGGCCGAACATCAGTGTACATTACTCGAGACTTCAGGGAAAATAGATGATCAACAATTTAGTGTTTTGATAGATCCAGGAGCTATTTAGAGTTTTATATCTAGTGTTGCGCTTAAAATAAATAAGGTGAAGCCAGTCGAACAAGATGAGTTTAGTTATGTGGAAATGGTATCTGGTGCCAAACAAAAGGTTTGAGAAAAGGTTAAGGATTGTAACATTAACTTAGGTGATTTCATTACAAGTGTAAACTTGTATGTTACAATATTGGGATCTGATGACATCGTGATTGGAATGGATTGGTTAAAATCGCACGACGCGATACTGAACTGTAAGACTAAATATTTAAGTTTGATTGATGATGTGGGACATAGTAGAGTAATTGTGGGAAGAAACCAAGGAGTTTCGTTGAGGTTTATTTCTTCTCTACAATTATAGAAAAGTATGCTCAAAGGATGTAAGCTATATGTTATTTTGGCACTTAACGAAAAGGGGGATACAGAAGGATTAGAAAACCTTCCTATAGTGTCAGAATTCGTTGATGTTTTTCCTAAAGAATTACTAGGGTTACCACCGGAAAGAGAATTAGAATTTACTATATATCTAAATCTTGGAACAAAACCAATTGCTAGGACGTCTTATCGGATGTCGACATCGAAATTATAAGAATTAAAGATACAATTGAAGAAGATGTTGGATTTGGGACTTATATGTCTAAGCATATCACCGTGGGGTGCACCAATTATTTTTGTAAGAAAGAAGGACGAATCATGGAGGCTTTGCATTGACTATCGTCAATTAAACAAAGCCACGATCAAGAACCAATATCCCTTGCCAATAATTGATGATTTATTTGACCAGATGAAAGGAGAAACAATGTTTTCAAATATTGAATTGAGATTGGGATATCATCAGTTGTGAATTAAAGCGAAATATATCCCTAAGACTGCATTTAAGATGAGATTCAGACACTGAATTTATTGTTTTATCGTTTGTGTTGACAAATGCCCTTGGCGTATTCATAAGTTTAATGAATGGGGTATTTCTTGAATACTTGGACAAGTTTGTACAAGTATTTATCGACGACATACTGATTTATTCTCAGATGAAAAAAGAGCTTGACGAACACTTGAGATTAGGTTTACAATGTTTAAGAGAAAACAAATTGTACGAGAAGTTGTCGAAATGTTCATTTTATTAGACAAAGATTCATTGTTTGGGACATATCATATCTGAAGAAGGTATTGTTGTGGATCCAGCGAAGGTTGAGGATATTATGGAATGGCCAGCACCAATGAGCGTACAAGAAGTATGTAGTTTTATGGGACTAGAAGGTTATTATCGACGCTTCGTCAAAGTTTTTTTGAAGATCGAAAATCAAATCACAGAATTGCAGAAGAAAAACAAGAAATTTGTATGGTCAAAGAAATGTGTGGAAGAATTTCAAAAGATTAAGGAGTTGCTAACGACAACACTGATATTGAAAGTCCCTGATATGGACAAGGAATTCTTGGTATGTACAGATGCATCCAAAGAAGTTTTAGGTGGAGTATTAATTAAGAAGGCACAAAGAGAATTACGCAACACACGATCTGGAGTTATTAGCGATCGTTTATGCCTTACGATTTTGGAGAAATTATCTTATTAGACGCAAATTTGAACTAAAAAATTGATCACAATGGTTTACAACATATTTTCACTCAAAGAGACTTGAACGCGCAACAGAGGCATTGGTCAGAATTTTTAAGCAAGTACGATTTTGAAATGACTTATATTATAGGAATGATGAATAGAGTGGAAAATGCGTTGAGTCAGAGACCACACATATTCTCAGTAATGCCGCTTAAGACGAATCTTTGAGAAAATATTATAACATTACATATTGATGATAATTGGTACAAGGAAGTTAAAGATAATACCAGACAAGATACCATGATGGTACCGATGTATGAAAGTTATTCATTTGACAACGACAGATTTTTTAGGTATAACAACATAATTTATGTACCGCCTAATGACGAATTAATAATTTTGATTTTAAATGAAGCTCATTGAGTAGTACACATGGCTCACCCTCGAGTCACAAAGATGAAGGACTATCTTAAGCCTTTATTCTTCTGGAAATGAATGAAGAATGACATAGCCAATTACGTGACGAGATGTTTGGAATGTCAACAAGTGAAGGATGAACATAGACATCCAGCGGGATTGTTATAGCCACACACAATTCCTGAATTAAAATAGGAAGTCATTTCGATGGATTTTATTGTTGGATTGCCACTAACAGCAAGGAGACATGATTCAATTTTTGTAGACGTTGATATTCTAACGAAGAGTGCAAACTTTATTCCACTTCGTACAACGTACCAACCACCGGACATAGCTAGAGTATTTGTTAGAGAGATTGTGAGATTACACGGTGTACCAAGAAAGATCATATCTAATCAAGGATTGGTGTTTACTAGACAATTTTGAACTAGTTTTCAAGAGGCTTTGGGAACACAATTAAATTTTAGAACCACATATCACCCTGAAACAGATGGACAAACTGAAAGAACAAATTAGATTTTAGAGGATATGTTGCGAATGTATGTAATGGATCAACAAAAACACTGGGAAGAATTCTTACCATTGGTAGAATTCATGTACAACAACAGTTATCAGAGTTCGATTAAGATGGCATCGTTTGAGTTTCTTTACGGACAACCGTATCAGACAGCTTTGATTTGGGATCGACTAGAGGACAGGGTCCTGGTGGGACCAGAAGTGATCCAAGAAATGAAAGAACAAATGCAATCCATAAGGCAAAGGATTAAATAAGCGCAAGACCGACATAAGAGTTACGCGGATGCGCATTGTATATATTGAAATTATGAGATTGGGGATAAAGTATTTTTTCGGGTGAAGCTGCATAAGAGTTCGATCAAGTTTGGAAAGGGTGATAAATTCTCTCCATGGTTTGTAGGACCTTTCGAGGTTGTGGAAAAGAAGGGACCCATGGCTTACCGACTAACCTTACCTGATTCTTTGAGGCATATGCACGATGTGTTTCATGTATTATTTTTACGACATTATATTTCAAATCTATCACATGTTATTGACATGAGTTCTTTGTAGGTGTCGGACGAGGATGCTCTCATGGCTGAGCTAATCTGCATACTATACCATCACACTTGAAAACTACGACATCGAATAGTCGATCAGGTCAAGGTCCAATGGGACAACTATAGTCCACACTAGGCTACATGGGAGGACGCATATGAGATGCGTCAACAGTTTCGTTATTTGTTTGATAGATTGGATATAAATATCAATGTCAGATACATTTATTACTTTCATTATTAGATTGTACAAACTTCGGGACAAATTTTAAAACAAGAAGGGGAGTATGTAACATCTAGTTCCATTGAGCACATTTTATACTGACTTATTCTTTGAGGACACTTGCGAGCAATTGATTCGGTTATGACACATTATTATTATGTTTTGATTATGAGTATATTGTGATGTCATTGTGATCACATGTTAAATTCTAGATATATATATTGATAGGTATTATTAACGAGTTCCCCTGAGTGTGTAGGATACATGACAGGTTGAGGATGTTGATGGCATCAACAGACTTCCTTGGACTCTAGCTCAAGTCAGGGAATGGACTTGTATTTGGTTTGAGTATTTGATTTACACGCATGTGATTTATATGATGATTTTATTATGGATATTATGCTTATGGATTATTGGCATTTTCCTTGTCAGTGGATGTAGGCTTGGTGATTCTTGCTAATCTAACTCACATATGGAGTAAATGGTTCATACACAGAGCCAGCCAAATGAAGGAGAGGTTTGGCAACGCCCTTGTCACAACCTACTAGCACTACCACTGTGACCTGAATGTGAGATTAAAATTTTCCTCATTCTGAGAGGTCCACGATGTCGTGGGCTCCATTAGGAAGCGGAAGCAAAACATAGCATAAAACTGAGAACAACAAACCAAACACAACACAACAACAATCACACAATTGACAAAGTGATTTATTTGGAAACCTAATACGGGAAAAAAGCACGAGCAATGATAATCAATATTCTTATTATTCAAGGGAGAATTACAATAGCCAACACGGGCATACAACCATCCTCTCCTCACATACACACTACACTACACAGTATTGTGTCTTGCTCACACACTCTACACACATTTCACTCTCACCTCTATGGGTATGCTCTTATATATAACATCTATCACTCAATTACACAAACTGATCATGAATAGATCACATAGTTACACGAACAATTCAAAATAGATTACACAGTTTACACAATCTATTTACAATGAATGCATGTATGCACATTTCAAATATAGCTGATATGCATGTACATGTGAGCACATGAGGAAATTCATTGGCATGTTTCCAAAAATCTCCACCTTGACAACAATTTACTTGATATATCATTCCCTTAATTAATTCATCACCTTTTCTGCAATCCAAGAGAATCCAAACACCATCACAGCTTTGCAACTTCTCTAACAATATCATTATGTGAACATGCCTGCATGATTCACTCCAGTATGGACCATTCTGCCTCCATCAGTAACCTGTCTAATAAACCGATGCACTTGTCCCATTTTAATACGTTGGACCTTTAATCAAATACACAACACTTTGACCACCACAAAACACCACATCATGTACCTATCCAAACTTACTCAATAGATCTTTGTATTCTTTCAATACATAACCTGAGGTAGGTCTCCTCTTGTCCAAATCTCATGAATCATAACCACATACTAAATCACTGCAACCATTGTAGGTGATACTTGTGCTTCTATGTTTGAAGCACCCATTTCCATGCTCTTCATCTAGTTTTTTCATGTGTCTACTGACAACACAAACTGCATATGAAATGTTGAACATTCCCCATCGCAATCATCAAACTTTCTACTAGCATATAATACTTTAGACATATAACCCTTTTCTTCTTCATCAGTTAGGACATAAACCTGAAGAGAACTTACAATGGAAAGCCAAAGGGATTTTACCGGTTTCACGTTATTCACACTAAATTTCCTGAGTATCTTCACCACATATTTATGTTGTGACAACCAAGCTTACCATATTTCCTGTCTCTGTGTATTTCCATGCCCAACATTTATTTTTGCTGCTCCCAAATCCTTCATAACAACATCCTAACCAATTGAGCCAACCTGTTGACCTCAACCATGCTTGTGCTTGGAACAAGCATAACATATAACACCAAGATAATGAATATACCATAAACACAATGGTTATACTCACTTCTTGTAAAATTTGGCTCGCCATGAAGGAATCAAACATATTGTACCATTTTCCTAGCATGCTTCATGCCATACAATGATTCTTGAGTTTGCAAACAAATATTCTGTTGCAATTATGAACTAACCATTCTGGCTTTTCCAAATACATCCCCTTATCCAAAAAACTCCATGTAAAACAATTTTAACATCTTGTTGTACTAACACAACTAGTGCTAACACAACATGAATAGAAACAAACTTTTAACAACTGGTGAGAGACTTTCATGAAAATCAATACCTTCCAAATACCCTTCTACTACCATTCATGCTTTGGACCTTTCATCTTTTACTATGTTTGTTTTTATAAAAGGAGATTCATCAACACTGCATCTATGTCCATGGTGTTTCTATGGGTAGTAGGATCCCACAATATGCACCCCTTAACATCATCACCATATCAAAGATCTACCTGTTTGATCTGGGTCCTACTTAGAGTGTTGATAAAAAAACATAAGCATCACAACCGAATAATTTCACATTTGAGTAATTACCAGGTGGCATGTTCATACCTCTTCCTAAATCTTCCTATATTTTGCAACTGATGGTGACCGAGTTACCAGATAGCACAACCGTTTTTATCCACAACTATTGCTACAACTTGCCATTACTGAACATGCCTATTCGATCCCATCTTCCTTACAATACTTTCCAAGTTCCATGGATATGAATCTACCTTCATCATATGTTCTCAAACACTTGATTGACTTGCCAACACATCAACCTTTCTACAAACCCACCTTTCTAACCTGAACACACTGCTCCACCTCGAACTTTGCATTCAAACAACTTTGACCAAATCCGGCCAAACCAACCCAAGTGAACCTTTGTCGCTCACCTCCAGTGACTTTACACTGGAGTCTCAATGCTCCACCTTAACATGAACATTCCCTTTACCAAGTCTAGCCAAGCTGACCAAGTAAGCCTTCACTGCTTACCTCCAGACCCATTTACAATGGAGTTCACCAAGCCTTTTATAGGGTTCATTACATGCAATCCATGGACACAATACCATGGACTACCCAAAAACATGGACCCGAAAAAACCACGTTTGTTGACCTAAAAAAATGGATTTAACTCATTTACTCTTTCACCAAGTCAAGGTTAACCCAACATAAATGCCCCCCCGTATATTCAATCTACCTAAATATGTGTTTAGACTTTTCATAGGTGACCTGATAAACCAAGGGTACGCATGCCTATCCAGGTCTTACAGACGTATGCCTATTTACATGCAATCAATCATTTTTACAACTCTGAGGTAAATACATTTTTTTTTCACGGTGACTTAACCATCACCACTCTTGATGTTTCCTTGTTGTACGAGAAGATCCTGCAACTTAAGCTTCCATAGCTCAAAGCTATTCTTGTCGTTGAATTTCTCCACCTCAAACTTAGAACTCTGCACTTTCGTCGTTAGTACAAAAACCATCCAAACTACTCCTTATAAAACCAAGCCTTCTTAATATGGAGGAATAATGGTATATTTGAACATCAAATATTCAATTAAAAGATTTAAACCAAAGTACAAATATTTAAAATAGTTTCCTTAAAACCTTCTATTAAAACCTTGTACTAAACAAAGAGTCCACCTATTAAACTATTAAAACATCCTCCACTCATTTAAAGAATTATTCTCCATGAATTATATGCATTTAAAACTTTTATTCCAAAAAAGGAACGTCCACCTCTTTAAACAAAGAATTTATTAACCAAGGCTAATCTCCCTTTTAATTTACCAAAGGAAATTTTCATACCTCATGTGCATAATGACAAAAAAGGCATCTGATTTCATACCTCGTAAACTTCATATCACTTTATCGCTCTCTCCACAAGGCATAGTCAACGATTATGAAAAATTATTGCTCCACACTCTACACAAAAATGGTGATCATTGCAATATTATCTCCCATATAATTCCTTCTACAATTAATCGGTCCTTCACCTCACTCTTTTGCAGACAATCGATTTTTTTTTCCAGTACTCGCGTCCTTTTCTTCCATAATATGAACCCTTATGCGACTACCTTTTCCTCTTGGCCTGAAACCCTTACGCAGACCAAAAGACTGAGAGAACCCTTGCCTTGATCGATACAACAAACCCTTGACCTGGCGGTTCTCTTCTCTTCTCGGCACGGGTAGGCACATGACGGTTAACCTCTCAGGTTCTCTTCGAGCGTAGGTGAGCAGTCTTTGGGTCGAACATGCTCTTTCTCTATGAGGGCGAATGATGGCAGCGCCTTTGCACAATTTTTCTTTGCCTCTTCCAACAGGAACTCACGATGGGTTTCACAATTGTGCCTGGGGCGAACACACAGATCCTTTGCCATGCCTTGACTTTTCGTAGCTAGGGTTTTAACCCACCTTTTTCACTCATCAATTGTTTCTTCCCATGCGTGCGACTAGAGCATAACCCTTGGCTCTCTCTCTTCTCAAAAAACGAATGGCGGACCGACGGCTAGGGTTTTACTCCTGTTCCTTCCACAGATCAAACACCAACCTTCACTTTGATACCACTTGTTAAGCAACGAAAGAAAAACATAGAATATACAAAGCATAAAACTGAGAAAAACAAACCAAACACAACACAACAACAATCACACAATTGACAGAGTGATTTTATGTGGAAACCCAATACGGGAAAAAACCACGGGCAATGATAATCGATATTCTTATTATTCAAGGGAGAATTACAATAGCCAACACAAGCATACAACCATCCTCTCCTCACATACACACTGCACTACACAATATTGAGTGTTTCTCACACACTCTACACACATTACACTCTCACCTCTATGGGTATGCTTGTATATATAACATCTATCACTCAGTTACACAAACTGATCATGAATAGATCACATAGTTACACGAATAGTTCATAAATAGATTACACAGTTTACACAATCTGTTTACAATGAGTGAATGTATGCACATTCCAAATATAGTTGATATGCATGTGCATGTGAGCGCGTGAGGAAATTCGTTGGCATGTTTCCAATAGGGGCAAACTGAGACAGTCGCTCAAGAAGAATTCTAAGGGGCACACAATAATGCATAATCCTTATTCCTTAGAAAATCCCTTAGTCTCTCACAACGTCGACCGAGTGGAGTGTTGACTCTAAGTGTCTAACAAACTTCCAAACTAGTCAAAGGCGAGTGGCACCCTTGGAGCACGAAAGTGCGTCTTGAAGGGCACGTCGCATAAACAAATTGTGAGTCAATAAAAACCTAGATGGCCTTGAAAATATAATAAAAATGTTTACATCTTTTTAGAACATAATATTTAATTAATTATTAAATTATAAGCTAAGAAATCTAACAAGAGTCTAAGTCTAAGATGTTTGGCTAAATTAAAACATTAAAAGGGAATGAAGGGAATTAGACTAGCAATTTAAGTGAAAGAAGAAATAAGAATAAAATTGGGTAAATGCACATGTGTGCATTAAAATAAACGTATTTTTCTTCAGGAATATGAACCCTTACGTGACTACCTTTTCCTCCTAGCCTGAAACCCTTGCACAAACCAGAAGATTGAGAGAACCCTTGTCTTGATCGATACAACAAGCCCTTGACCTGGCGGTTCTCTTCTCTTCTTGGCGCGGGCAGGCACATGACGGTTAACCTCTCGGGTTCTCTTCGAGCGTAAGTGAGCAGTCTTTGGGTCGAACATGCTCTTTCTCTGCGAGGGCAAATGATGGCAGCGCCTTTGCACAATTTTTCTCTGCCTCTTCTAGCAGGAACTCACGATGGGTTTCACGATTATGCCTGGGGCGAACACACAGATCCTTTGCCATGCCTTAACTTTTCGTAGCTAGGGTTTTAACCCACCTTTTTCACTCATCAATCGTTTCTTCCCATGCATGCGACTAGAGCATAACCCTCGGCTCTCTCTCTTCTCAAAAAATGAATGATGGACCGACGGCTAGGGTTTTACTCCTCTTCCTTCCATAGATCAAACACCAACCTTCACTTTGATACCACTTGTTATGCAGCGAAAACAAAACATAGAATATACAGAGCATAAAACCGAGAACAACAAACCAAAGAACAACACAACAACAATCACACAATTGACAGAGTGATTTATGTGGAAACCCAATACGGGAAAAAACCACGGGCAATGATAATCGATATTCTTATTATTCAAGGGAGAATTACAATAGCCAGCACAAGCATACAACCATCTTCTCCTCACATACACACTGCACTACACAATATTGTGTATTTCTCACACACTCTACACACATTACACTCTCACCTCTATGGGTATGTTTGTATATATAACATCTATCACTCAGTTACACAAACCGGTCATGAATAGATCACATAGTTACACTAATAGTTCATAAATAGATTACACAATTTACACAATTTGTTTACAATGAGTGCATGTATGCACATTCCAAATATAGTTGATATGCATGTGCATGTGAGCGCATGAAGAAATTCGTTGGCATGTTTCCAATAAGGGCAGACTGAGACAGTCGTTCAAGAAGAATTCTAAGGGGCATACAATAATGCATAATCTTTATTCCTTAGAAAAACCCTTAGTCTCTCACAAGGTCGACCGAGTGGAGCGTTGACCCTAAGTGTCTAACAAACTTCCAAACTAGTCAAAGACGAGTGGCACCCTTGGAGCACAAAAGTGCGTCTTGAAGGGCACGTCGCGTAAACAAATTGTGAGTCAATAAAAACCTAGATGGCCTTGAAAATATAATAAAAATGTTTACACCTTTTTAGAACATAATATTTAATTAATTATTAAATTATAAGCTAAGAAATCTAACAAGAGTCTAAGTCTAAGATGTTTGGCTAAATTAAAACATTAAAAGGGAATGAAGGGAATTAGACTAGCAATTTAAGTGAAAGAAGAAATAAGAATAAAATTGGGTAAATGCACATGTGTGCATTAAAATAATAAAAGTGTTTTTAAAATAAAAAAGAGATTAAAACATGAGAGAATAGGTGATCCACATAGAGTAGCATCTTGAGTCAATCTACTATTAATCCTAACTAAAAGAAGACTCATAATCCAACTCAAACTAAAATTTAGTTAGGGGACATAAAAAAAAATGAAGGATTGGGGAACTAAACGACATCTAAGAGCAAAAATAGGAACAAATTGGAGAATGTGAGGGAAATTATCCAAATAAATAGAATAAAAAGTTAATTAACATGTGCAACTTGGGGAAAGTGTGACAAGTGTAGTGGGTGAATAATCATTATTAAATTATTTAAAAAATTGTTTATTGTGCATGAGAGGACATGTGTCATTGAGAATTTTCCTATCAAATAAATGGAGAGGAAGAGAGAAAAAACCTGACTTGAGAAGTACTGTTATGTTGCCAAAAAATTTCTAGACTAGCTTACTTGTGGAAAGTTGGGATTGCAAAATGGTGTAAGAGGTGGAAGCCTCTCCTTGTGAGAGAAATTTTGTACTATTGTGTTCTTGGTTAGCTTTGTGTGGCCCCTTTGCAGCTCATGGGGCTAAGGGGGAAGAAAAGTACCCCTAGCATTAGCTGGGAGATTTGATATAAAACAAGCTTATTGCTTATCTGCAAAACAAACCCTTAAATGTGGATCTACACAGGCTCAAAAGTTGGCCACTATTGAGCTCTTTTCACGCCCTGAGCTCTGATACCATGTTAAAATTTTAAGGGCAAACTAGAAACAAAAATATCTTTTTAATTTTATTTACGACTGTAGTTTTGGATCAACAATATATTCACAAATTTTGATGTAAAACCAATAACAGAAATAATACAATATCTTTGAATATTACCTTAACAAAAACAAAGAACAAGTTTACATGAGGTGCTTGCTACTATCCTCTTTTTTGTATGATCAGAAAAAGCCTTAATGGTCATGGATCAAACCCTCAAGGGCAGATCTCATCATGATCTTGTGAACAGTTTTACTAAGAAGAACTTTAGGGAAATATCAGAAAACTAGCCAGCATACCAATCATTAAGTAAAAGGCTGAAACAAGGACACCACTGTCCAACCTAAAGGCTAAAGAGAAGCCACTAACAACCTCAACAAAAATTTGTCCAAGAATATAGGACTGCTGCAGCAATAGGCAGACTTAGGTAGCAGTTTTGGGGTTGCCTCGTCAAACCCTAAAGGCTGTAAGCTAGGTAGCATACACAGGTGACAACAACAACACACAGATGACACCAGCAACAGATAAGGAGGGCTAGAAATGACATAGCGGCAACAACATGAAGCAGCAGCAGCAGCATAAAGGGGGATGACACCAACAAGAAGGTAGCGGCAGGCTGGAAAGTAGGAGAGGAGGGGGCCGCAGCCTATACCCAGCAAGAGGTTGATCCAAAGGAGGGTCACGTCACTATACCAGCAAGAGAAATGGACCAAGGAAAGAGACACACCACTATACCAGCAAGAGAATGAATCAAGGAGAGGGTCGCACCCTATACCAGCAAGAGAGTGATCCAAAGGAGAGGGTTGCACCCTATACCAGCAAGAGAAAACAGATTGAAGGAGACCGCACCCTATACCAGCAAAAGAAAACAAATCCAAGGACGTTGCACCCTATACCAGCAAGAGAAAACAAATCCAATGAGGTTGCACCCTATACCAAACTGAACAAGAAGGAGCCGCAGCAAAATTTCAAACCAAGAGAAAGTTTGGAGGAAAAAGAATGAGTGAGAGTGAGGGGAGAGGTCTCCTTTTATAGTTTTGGTAGGAGGTTAGGGTTAACTAAATTAACCCTAACTTTAGGGTTAGATAAAACCCTAAATTAAACAAATTAAATAATTAATATTTTAATCATAAAATATTAATTAGAATAGTCAACAAGTCAAGGCGGCTAGCAAAGAACCAAACCACATAAACATTAAGGAGGACGAGGTTCAAACAGAGATAATAAGACTAGGTCAAAGGGGGTTCTTCTTCAATGGAAAAATGTCCACATGAGTCTCATGATAACTTACAAGCTTTTATCATCCCAGCATAAGAGGAAGGTCAATGATGTGATCATGTCCTTCTTCTTAACTACTCCTAGGTCCCATGGACCATCCCAAGAGAGAAGAAGATCACACATCATCTCGGCTTGGTACTTAACCAAGAATCTGCCTGGTCCCAGACCAGGATACCCCAGAACGCAACTGGGGGCCCTAGATCACAACTAGGATCTTATCCACCAAGGTACACAACCAATGATCAATCCAAGCACCGAGCAAGGATTCCCTAGAACACATCCAGGGGCCCTAGAACACATCTAGGAACTTATATCATCAAACTGCTTGGTCCTTGACCAAGAACCCCAACAGTACACTGGGGGCCCTCACTAGGGTCTTTTGCCATGGCTCTAACTACTTGGTCCCAGACCAAGAACCCAGGAGTGTACTAGGGGCCCTAGATCTCAGCTAGGGTCTTTGCCATCCTCCAGGAGAATGGCTCTTGCAGCTGCTTAATTTTAACACCCCATAAACATAACTTGGGGCACAAGTCAAGGATTTAGTCCCTCTCTTGTATAGATAAGGTTCTTCCACCTCTCTTGTAATCAATTCATAGTTATCAATCAATCAAATCAATATTAATCTTTGAAGCACATTTTGGAGTCTTCTTCTTCCATTGTTTGAATTTGTAGGTGCAATCCACTCTTAGGTGTGTAGATGTCCCATCTTCTTCGTTCTTTATATCTTTAGTGTTTTGGTATATAAGCTTCACTCCCATCACATTTAATATTGCTACTTCAAGTCTTCAACTCATATCTTTGTTTAGGAATAATAGTGTGTTGATTTACATCAAGGAACATTGTAGGTGGTTTCGGAGCAAGTTTCGAATCTATATGGTAGAAAAAGGTCTATGTGTTGTAGACAACATAACTTTTCATTGAAAAGTCGAATCAAGGTTCTCTTTGTTTTAGAAACTAGATTCAAATGATTGTGAAATTAGGCTATTAATAGCCTCGTATACATAGATTTACTTGTCTACACAAAAATGTTGTGTTTACAAACACAACGTTAGTATGACACATCCACATATCACTTATATTTTTCAAGAGTTGCAGCACGCACCGCCTAGGGATTGTCTAATAAATTGGTTAAGGGGGCATTTGGAGGAGCTTACTATAAGGATGAATTTGGTGTAGATTTAAATAAGCTACATATTGCAAGATAATTTGTACTAATTGTAATTTCCAAAGCTTGTAAAATGAACCAATGCATCTCAATGTCTAATTCTTAGTGGCGTTATTTTAATTATTCTTAGTGTGAGTATGTCACAATGTTTTGTATGTTCTACTCAGTGCAGCATACACAGCACAACATACACGCAGACCAAATTCCTTCCATCAGTTCATGTGTGCAGCAAATAGAATGGTGGAGAAAGAGGGTGTGCAACATAAGTAGTAGAGGGTGCATGCATGCCGGAGCCTTAGACAGTCCAATTTTATTTTTTCCAAAATTAGAAAGTTGTTTTTATATCTTTAGTTAAGTACCAAAACTTAGTTAGCAAAGCACATGAGTTAGAGGCTTTTCCAGATTTAGAACATGGCACAAATCCCTATGAGTGGGGCACATGCTTTCATGTATGCATTATCTCCTAGTGGGAACTCTATTCTAGGAAATTTACTCATGCAAGTTGGGCACTTTATTTTACACAGGATTAGGGTTAGGGGATTATGGTTAGGGTTTGACACAGTCAACATAGGTGCTTTACTTAGTATGTCTACATGCATAGTAGACCCTAATCTCTCCTATTCTAAAAAGGAGAGATATGGCATACCATTGAGAATATGGCATAGGGATTAAGAGAGCAGTCGGTAATTCATTTAATCTTAGTAGAGAGATTATGCTAGAGAGTGAACAAGGGTAGTAGAGTGATTCTACGAGTGTGTGATAGTCGAGTTTTGAGTGAGAAGCTTGTGTGTGATACCATGCTTTGTAATTTCTCTTTTCCATAGCTAATGGCAAGGAATGTGATTGTTGCTACAGACTGCTAGTATGTTGTCATTGATTTCTAGATCATTGTTTATGTAGATCTAACCATTAGTTTTCCATTGGTTTGATCTAATCCCATGATACACTCTTGAGTTTTCATAAAGTGTTTTGTTTAAGCAGATATGTTGTTTTGATAAGTGTTTCATAATCTTCAGTTGCTAGTTGTAGGAAAAAAAGATTAGTGCAGATATGATCATCATGAGTTGAATAATTTCAACACGGTACAAGAGTTGGTACAGTGAAAGTTTTCTGACCAACATATGGAGAAGGTTGCTTCCTGTGATAGGGAGTCGTTATTGAAGGATTTCTTCAGGTGTGATGCCCAGAGATACCTAGACATTGGAATGATCCATGCAGGAGATAGGCACAAGGACCTGTGAGGGGTCAGTGGACCAAATGCCCAAAAGAGCTCCAGAAATTAAAGCATATCCATGCATGTGAGAGATGAATAGGTGTGATGCCCAAGGAAGCTCCAATGATTGGAGTATTGTTCGACGAACCTATGATAGGTTCAGGACCTGTGAGAGGTTGCATGCTCCAGTGATTGGAGCGGACTCTTGCCTAACATAGGCACACTGACCCTGTGATAGGTTTCGGACCTGTGAGAGGTTGGTTACTCCAGTGATTGCACTGGATTTGTTGCCTAAGATGGACACAGTGACCCAATGATAGGTCGATGATTTGTTTTTTTACTAAACTGTGATGATTTCCAAGATTTGTGGACACGCAGAGCAGGTGCAGCGAGATACCATGATGGAGTATTCTTCCAGCACTGTGAAGACATATGTAAAGCAAAGATATGCTGCAGCAGCAGGTATCAATATAATCAATGACTGATTCCATGCAAGCAACTAACTGAGTACTGAAGAATACCAAGATAGGGTTTTGTTTGAGGATTCTCTCAAAAAGAGGGAGTTGACCTTGTTCAAGCTTTTGGTTCAGATGCCAGAGGTTTTAAAATACATGGGTGAGATACCTATGATTGCAAATTGAAGAAGGCCACATGTGGGATGATGAATCAAGATCAATGAGTTGTTACCTATATTGGGTTTTTCCAAGATTTGTGCAAATTTACCTTTGGTTTCTTGATAATTTGATCCATTTGTCTTGGTTGTGTATACAGATAAGTTTATCATTGTAGGAAGTCCTAAACAGCGCATGACGTGGTGCGAGAAGAATTTGGTCAATGAAGTTGATATGGACATCGGAGATTGTCACTTTGTTGTTGAAGTTTTCCTTGCACTGAAGAGATTTCGGAGTATAGAAAGGAGCAGTGGTCCAGGGGTATGTTCACAAGGGATGAACATTACTTTGAAACCACTAGCAGAGCGAAAGTTCAAGATGTTGAGAGAGTATCTTGGTATGGTGAAGAACACCTTCCTCGGAAAGCGGGGGTCTTAGTTTACCTAGGTGCTCTAAGTTGTTCTCCATTCCCCTGTAGCATGTTGAACAACGATTGCTTCATTGATTACTACGCTAGAGAGATGGGACACCATTGTGAGCGGAGATTGCTTGGCTCAAGAAAATGATGCACTTGGAATGAGAGAATCTCATATATGGCACAATGTGATGAGTAAGTTTTGCAGCATCAAATTCAACAACACCAAATTCACTGCAGCATACATAGCGCAGTCACCAGTGTACACTGCCCAGATTTTGACGCGCAGCAAATAGGACAGTGCAGTGAAGGCACAGCAGAAAGAGTGTCTTGGAGGGCCTGCAACATAAGTAGACTATTGTAGAGAGCGCATGCATGCCTACAGCATGCATGCACCAACTTGGACAATTTCCATTTTTAGTTAGTTCCAAAATTAGAAAGATGATTTTCTATCTTTAGTGTAGTATCAATTCTTAATTAGGAAAGTGCAAGAATTAGAGGCTTTTCCATATTTAGAACAAGGTGCAGATCACTAGGAGTGAAGTACTTGCTTCCATGCATGCATCATCTCCTAGTATGCATTCTATTCCAAGAAATTTACTCATGTAAGTCGGGTGCTCTATTCTAACATGATTAGGATTAAAGTTTGACACAGTGAACCTAGATGCTTTATTTAGTATGTCTACATGCATTGTAAACCCTAGATCTCTCCTATTCTATAAAGGAGAGATCGGGCAGACCATTTAGAATATGCCTTACAGATTAAGAGAGCAGATGATGGTTCATTCAGCTTTAGTAGAGGGATTTTGCCAGAGATTAAACTAGGGTAGTAGAGCGATTCTGCTAATGTGTGGAAATATGATTTTTAAGTGAAAAGCTTGCGTGATAACCAAGCTGTGTAATTTCTCTTTCCATAGCTAATAGCAAAGAATGTGACTGCTGCTACAGTATGCTGTCCTGAATTTCCAAATCACTGCTTATGCAGATCTAACCATTAATTTTCCACTGGTTTGATCTAATCTTGTGGCATGCAGTAATCTTGTGGCATGCAGTATCTGTGCTCTTGAGTTTTCATACAGTGCTTTGTTTAAGCAGATCTGTTTCTTCTATAACTGTTTCCTGATCTTTACTTTGTTAGATGTCGGAATTAACTCTTTGAGCGCAGATCTGATTATCATGAGTTGAATAATTTCAACAGACCTTCCATTATTCTCGGGTTGAGTTCTATTAACATATCCATTGAAATTCTCAAACAAATGAAGCCTTGTTCAATGTAGTGACCCATGGAGGCCCTACAACTACGCATCTGAAATTGATGATCTCCATTCTAACGAGCAACACACTAAAGGAGCAAGACTCTCACTCCCAACCTTGAGCCTCGTAGGTACATGCTACTAAAGAGATTTCATTCATCCAAATATTCTAGACATCAATATTTTACACTCATCTCCAAGTAACCTATAGACTTCCTAACACAGTTAACATCAAATGTAACAACCCTAATTAATTCTTTAATTATCATGAATAATAAACTTTAGTTTAATAAATATTAGTTTAATGAATTATTAAAATAGATTTTATGAAGACTTTATTATAATATAATTATTATTGGTAGTTGAACCAATTTATGGGAGGGATAAGGTGGTTGAGGGATTAATGAGGGAAAGGCGGTTGGACAAAGGATGGGAAGAAGGAAGATAAGGGGGAAGAGAGGACTCGGGAAGGGTATCTCTTTTTGGTTGAGTAATATTTTTGGTTTATGGAAAGGTGAGAAATTTGGAGAGGGAGAAGGAGAAGGGCGGAAACAGTTTGGACTGCATTAGTTTTGCTTACAGTTTGCTTGAGGACTCTCACAGGGGCACGTGTTGCTGGGAATTTTGGGCTCGGGGGCCAGGAAACCGTAAGGAATCCTGGGGCTAGAGAGCCGGAGAGGTTGTTCCTAGTTGGCTGGGAGGTTAATACTCAGTTTTGGGCAGGATAACATCATCAACATCATTATCAGCTTCAGGTTCAGCATCAGATTGAGGTAAGTACATTTCATTATCATTATCTTCATTATTATACTGTTGTTCATTATGTTCATTATTACACTGCTGTTCATTATGTTCATTATGCTGTTGTTCATCATTATACTGTTAAAACTGTCAATTATTATGCTGGAACAGTAAATAAAAAAGTAAATAAGATAGAGTTGCTATATTTATATTTGTTTTTATGAAGCTCTGTATGCACAGACCTTACATCAAATCATTAAATGCTATAAGTAAACAAAGAAGTAAATAAGATAGAGTTGCTATATTTATATTTGTTTTTATGAAGCTCTGTATGCACAGACCTTACATCAAATCATTAAATGCTATAAGTAAACGTTCATATATTTATAAAGAAAATGCAAATGATAACAACATTATACTTCATGATACATGAAAAGACCTTTAATGAGAGCAATCCACATTGCACAACCCATCCAAACATGTTAATAACAAGAATGAAAATGTGGTTAAAATTCCTCAACCGCATTTCAAATTCGTCAAAGATAAGAAATCTGCACGAAATAGTATATGCCAAAACAATAATATGGAATGATTCATCCCTACATATATCAACACATCTGTTCAACCATGGGAACTTGTGGGCCCAAAAGTCACAAGCAGCCGGCAAAGCATAACCCACAAGGAACACAGATCAACTAAAGGATACACAAACAATCTTAGAAGTATTATATCATGTCAATGTTTGACTCCTGAAAATGAGGACTTCAAATTTGACTATTTGGCCATATAACATGGAAAGCGTATAAAGAAGACAAACTACCAAATAGTAGCAGTATGAATCAGGAACTCAGGGGCACTGTTTTTTATCCAAAATGCATATATCAATAAACGAATCATCTGCCACATCAAAAAAATGAAGCAGGCATCCTAGATTACAACTGTACTACTCATTTAACACTAGGAATAAAATCCCTAAACACTTGATGTTCAAAAAATTTACAATATTCTCTGTTGATATGAGTTGGTAACTTCGTTTGTTTTTACAAAGATTGGGTTTTTGCTAACAAGACACGTATGCCTTCAGAGGCAGCCCAGACTCTATTAAGTAATATAGCAAGTTGCCTATATAAATGCAAGAGTTCAATGATAGATAACAGAAGCTATTGTGTGAATAACAATTCAATATCTGTTATTTGTATTTCTCACACTCGTACAAAGAGTCTAATTAGACATTTAAAAGCAATGCAGGCCAGGAAGGAGGGTGACTTGTACCTGAATTGATAAGAAGGAAGCAAGACTATCAAATTGCTCCTATTCTCAAATCTGGTGCTCAAAAATGTTAACTGGCAGCTGTATGACTTTGGCGCTGCGAGCATCCATTTTGTACTCTTCTTGTGCAAAGAATCTAATAGAACTGTTATAAACCAAAGCCTTCGTCTACACCACTTCAATCTAAAGCTCCTTTACCTGGGGTTCTTTGGCTGGAGAAGGTAATTTTAAAAAGAAAAATAGTGTACCAGGAAAATCTTATTGAAGCTGCTGATGAAATCTCAAAACTTTCCTAAATCCCTTTTTTGAGACAAGACACACTCACTTCAAGTCTCCTTGTCAATGATCAACTCTCCAGCTTTCCCACCATGGTAAATATCCTAGAGAACCAAGAAGGTTTTGTCATTGGAATTAACATATGGAGTAGGTTAATTAGTGGACAAACTAAACCTTTTTTCTGTTGAAATTCTTGAGCAAATCTGATAGGAATTTTGCCCGTAGTTATAGTTCCACTTGATTGATGGGAACTTTGCCCTTGGAGGTTTTGGCCCATTTTTAGACTACTTAGATCACCGGAATTTTGAAAAAATAAGAAAAACAAGGAGGAGTTTTGCCTTGCCGAAAAAAAATAAACTACTAGAAAGGTTGAGCTTGTCCACTTATTATTGGCCATTTATTAACTCTCTTGTTAACATATTTCTCCAATAAACCTCTTGCTGGCAACTTAACAACCCCTGGGTAACTCTTCTCTGTTTTCAACACTTACATGGACTTCAATGCCTCTATTATTCTATACAGAGGAATCATCCTCGTCTCAAAGCTGTATCCAAGCAGATGTGGACATTTAATGAGATCAGCCAACGGAAATCCCACAGAATTGACCAAAATATCAACATTATTCTTCAACTTTACCTCTAGAAGACCCAGAACCCATGGCTGCCGCCTTGATAAATTCGATACATGTCTTTCAGAGAAACCGAAACTGCTCAAACACCACAGTTTTCAACCTATGTTTTCTTTTCCTACTCCCAATATTGCACACATAGCATATGCAAATCCCTTCTTGAGCCCCGAATCCTCGGCCTACTGACACGACTCAGTAATTTTTTCCTCTAAAGTTGTTATGGGCAAACAGGACTGCCTTGCCCCTGACTCCAATAACTCCTCAAATTGAATACCCAATCTTTGCAAAAGTGAAATTGCGGATTTAAGCCTATCCTCGCTGGAATTAAAAATCTTTGAATCGGTTTAAACAAGTTTGGTGATATCTTCTTCCTTCATGAAAGCCCTAAGGACTAGACTTCAAGTGTCTTTCAGATTTATGTAAGATAATGCTAGGGTTCCCAAGGATCACCCTTTGAATCTGCTCAGGAGCGGTCAAACCACGGCCATTTAACAACTCCAAAACTTCTTCCAATTTATGGCCCGATTTTGGGATATCTTCCTCCGTTTAACTGCATTTGTTGATGAAAAAATATGTGACAACACCCATATATTGAGTTGGGGAAGGGGCTGCTGATTAAATCTCACAACTTTCCTATATCTGTTTAGACACGCTTACTGCATTTGTACTTGTCAATGATCTACTTTCCAGCTTCCCTACCGGTAAATATCCGGCAGAACCGAGGAGGATTTAGCTTTGGAATTAACATATTTCTCCAAGAAATGTTTTTCTTACAACATAACCTGTGGGAAACTCTTCTCTGTTTTCAGCAATTGCATGGACTTCAATGCCTCCATTACTCTATACCAAGGAATCACCCTTGTCTCCAAGTTGTATCCAAACAGATGTGGATACTTAACAAGATCAGCCAATGGAAGTCCCCACAGAATTGACCAAGAAAGATCAGCCAAAAGAAGTCCCCACAGATTTGACCAAAAAATCCACGTTGCTTCAACTTTTCCTCTGAAAACCCCAGAATTCATGCCTGCAGCCTCAATAAATCTGAAACTTAATCTTCTGAAAAACCTTAACTCCTCAAACACTGCACTCTTCAATCTAAGATTTATTTTCCTACTACCAATATCGAATGAAAAGCAGATGAAAATATCTTTGATCCCTTCTTGAGCCCAAATCCTCCGCCTGTTTAAATGACTCCATAACTTTTTCTCTGAACTCATCAGCCAATAGGGCACACTTGCCACTAATTCTGATAGCACGTCATCCTCAACACCCAATCTTTGCAAGAGTGAACTCGTAAATTTAAGCCTATCCTCACTGACATTAAAAATCTTTGAACCAGTATAAAAGAGTTTGGAAAGTCCTCTTTCTTCATGAAAGTCGTAAGGAAGTTAATCCTGGACTTTAGGTTTCTTTTGTATTTATATAAGAAAATGGTAGGGTTCCCAAGGACTACCCTTTGAATCTGCTCAAGGACGGTCGAACCACAGCCATTTAACAACTCCAAAACTTCCTCCAATTTCTGGCCTGATTTTCCACGACGTAAGTCATTGCAAAGTCTGGAAGCTTTTGCGATGTCTTGCTCTGTTGACCCACATTTGTCGATGAGAAAATCTGTTACAATGCTCCTGTCATGAATTGAAGATGGAGCTAATGATGAAATCCCACAATTTTCCTGAATCTTTTTGACTGAGACACACTCACTGTATGTCTCCCTGCTAATGATCAACTTTCCAGCTTTCCCACCGCGATAAACATCCTGCAGAACCGAGGAGGATTTGGCATTGGAATTAAGACCTTTCTCCAAGAAACGTCTTTCTGACATGTTAACAACACGTGGGAAACCCATCTCTGTTTTCAGCACTTGCATGGACTTCAATGCCTCCATTACTCTATACAGAGGGATCGTCATCATCTCCAAGCCGTATCCAAGAAGAGATGGATACTGGGCGAGATAATCCAACGAAATCCCTGCATAACTGACCAAAACATCCACATTGTTCTTCAACTTTTCCTCTGACAGCCCCAGAATCCATGGCTGCCCCCTCCGTACATCCGAAATTTGTTTTTCCGAAAACCCTAAATTGCTCAAACACCGCAGTTTTCCATCTAAGTTTTCTTTTACTATCCCCAATATTGCACCCACGGCATCTGTAAACATTTTTGATCGCTTACTGAACCATAAATCCTCGGCCAGTTTAAATGACTCCATAACTTTTTCCGCTGAAGTCGCGAGCAAATGCAGCTGCCTTGCCACTGATTCTGATAATGCGTCACCCTCGGTACCCAATCTTTGCAAGAGTACAATCGCGGATTTAAGCTTATCCTCACTGGAACTAAAAGTCTCTGAATCACTGTAAACGAGTTTGGCAATAACCTTTTCCTCCATGAAAACCCTAAGGAAGCTCATCGTAGCCTTTGGATTTCTTTCGGATTTATATAATAAAAACCTGGGGTTCTTCAGAACCACCCTTCGAATCTGGGTGGTCGAACCACATTCCTTTAACAGCTCCGAAACGTCTTCCAAATTCTGGCTTGATTTATGGAGCAAGCCATTGCGATCTCTGAAGGCCTTTGTGATATCTTCGTCTGTCAAACCATATTTGTTGAGTAGAAATACTGTGGCAACACCCCTGTCTGGTGGAGGTATGGATGAGACTGGCATTTCGGTGCAGAAATTGGAGAATTTTAAGTCGGACTTTGCATTAAATAGAAGAGGAGGAAACAGGGAAATTGGCATTGGCAGATGATAAGATAATAATGGGGTTTCATTCAGATCAGCGGTTTCCATAATAGATATCATCTCAGCAATATAAATGGACGAAAGATGAAGTCCGGAAGGTAGTGTTTGAAAGAGAAGATTGAAGAGGACGCCGGACGACACTGTACACCCATAGATCGTTGGAAGGCATTGACTAGCAGGTTTGAATGATTGGAAGGGGCTGAGTAGCAGGGTTGAATGGTGATCTTGGGAGGCATTATCGAAATATGGTAGATGTATTTTTATTGTTGAAGTATTAAATGGTCCTCCATAGGCACGGGGTAAAAACGCGTTTATAACTGGAGTGACCTACTAATTGAGCAACGGAAAACCGGCAATGAATAATAGAAAGTACGGAAAACGGGGAATAAATAATAAAAGTTGATAAGTAATCATCCAACTGAGTTTTAAACGTTTTAAGTTTTGGTTTTTTTTAAATATAAATATAAATTTTATTGATTAAATTGTATTTTTAAATTTGGATAAAAAAATTTAGTTTTATTGATTAAATTGTATTTTTAAATGTATAAATAGATTCAACATTCTTAAAAATTTCTGGAATACTTTGATTGTAAGTTTTAATCATATTAATATACATTTTTTCAATAATATCTAATCACATTTAGGTTTCAATCACATTAATATACATTTCCAATAATATCTAACCACATTTCTGACAAAATTTATGTGGAAAAAAATCAAAACATAAAATGTTTAGGTAAGCATATTTTAAATTGTCTAAAACATGTTGAAATAGTTAGATTATAAATTCAAAATGGTATAGATTAACTTTTGAGTATGGGTAATGTGTAATTTTACTATTGAGTAAGTTAATTTTGTCGTACAAATATTTTTTTTTGGGAACATCTTTTAATAAAATTTTGGTAGAAATTTTAGATATGATAAAAGTTTTAATATGATTTACTTTTGTGTAAGTTGTAAAGATGTTTTTAAGGGTGTTTTTTAGTTTTGAATTGATCAAGATTTTTGAAAATTTGATTAAAGTTTCAAATTCATCAAATTTGTGATTTCTTATGTAAGGTTTGCTACAATAGTAGATAGCTTCATTATAACTAGTATAGATTCATCTTAAGTTTGGATCTATTAAGCACCAAGTGAGATTCTATGTTTTTATAATAATTTTTTTTTTTTTTAATTAAGTCGACTTTATGTTTTTTTTTAAATGTATTGTTTTGAGTGGGGCCTAGTAGTTAAGAACATGTGTTTCCTCCTTGGAGATCATAGGTTCAAATCAGAAGGATATGTACACCTCCATAGACTTTAGCACTCAAATCACTCTTGACAAAGAGCTAAATCATTAATTGTTTACCCTACTCCATACTCTATACTCTATGGAGTATGTGTGGTGAAGAGGGCAAATAAACTATCTATCAATCATCAATAAACATAATGCAATAAGTGTACTAATCATCAATTAACATTACCCCCAAGACTATATTAAGATTGTTAGAGATATCCAAATCAATGTTCAAAATAATGATTTAAAATCTAAATTTCCATGTCTACATAGATAAAACAATTATCAACTGAACCATTTTGACACATTATAAAAATTTGAATTGTAATTAGCAAGGTACTTTATGAGATGGCATAGTCTTTCCCTCTAGTATGAATAGTGTTAAAGATTCAATGTCATTGTAACAGCCCAATTTGATTTTATTGATCTTAGTTAGTTAAATTAAATTAAATTAATTATTAAAATAAATACATTTGGATCTTTTTACAATTTTATTATTTAATGGTAGGTGAGGGAATTAATGAGGGGATAAGGAAGTTGGGGAATTGAATGAGGGGACGGGATTCAA
>ML784488.1:696781-718938 GCA_009831015.1 Picea engelmannii
GGGTTGGAAGAAGAGGAAGAGAAGTGTAGTGACTGTAAATAAAAATTTTGATATAAATCATTTCAATTGCACAAATAAATTAATCACCAAAACATATAAAATTTATTGAGCTAAACATAATAGCTTACGGACAGCCTCAACACATCATATTCCTTAAATTGCATAAAACAAATACATAAATTAACATACCTTGGTCTAATGCTAACCCTCTGCTTGTCTTGTTGTTCGTTGTTGAAATGTGTCAACACTGCCCAAACCTTGTTCCACCCTACCAACTAGGACAACTTCCTAGCTCCAGGATATCATATGGATATCCTGGCCCCCGTGCCCAAAACTCCCAGCAAACCGGTGCCCCCTGCTTCTGATTCACCGAAAGCCCCCAAAGCCAAACTCCCCACACCAGCCATCTCCGCCCCAAATTCCCTCACCAAAATCCTCCTCCCCCAAAATGCTTCCTTCCCCTGAAATGCTTCCTTCCCCCCAAAAGAATGTCTTTCACCCCCCGACTCTCCCTCGTCATATTCCCCTTTCACTGACTCCCCCCTTTCATTAACTTCCTTATCCATTTATTTATTATCTTATCCCCTTATAATTAATATCTTATCTCTTTATAATTAATATATTATCCCTTTATGTTCAATGTCTTATCCCTTCCCGTGTACGTAAGTCTTTAACAAATAAAACTTATTAACCCCTTTTAATTCTTTACTCAATTAGTTAATGAGTCAATTAATAATTAATTAATCCTTGACAGACATGAACAAGTAATAAATAATAATTAATTAGTTAATATTATTTAAGAAGTAATTATTGTTTAGCTAACTTTTTAGGACAATTAGATTATTAAATTAATTATAATTAATAATCCTATACATCTATTTAAGCAGGGTCGTTACAAGGAGGAGGGAATTCGAAGGAAACATTGTTTTGGGGAACTTTTACAGGGGCATTGTTGTTGTTGGGAACTTTGGGCTCCAAGGCCAGGAAATCGCAAGGATTCTTGGAGCTAGGGAGTCGGAGAGGTTGTTCCTAGTTGGTTGGGAGGTAAATATTCAGTTTGGGTAGTTTGGGGGCAGTTGGGCAAGAACAAGAACAAACAGGAAAATGGCTAAATCAACCAACCTGCAGGTCGATGTATGTATTTTACTAGTTCATTTGTTATTATTATGTTTTTGTTATTATGCTGTCTAATTTATTATGTTGTCTATTGAATTTTTTTTTAGGCCCTAAAATAGGGAGGCCTTACAAATGGTATCAAAGCCCGGTTTCAAAACTAAAACCTAGGGCCTACCCATCTTAAGACAAAAATTTAGACATGATGTCCTAATAATGAGTAGAAATAACCCAGAAAACCCTGAAATTACCACTAAGAAACCCTGGAATAACTCTTATAGAGAATACCCAAAAATAAAACTATGAGAAATCTGATTTAGGTGAAAAGTAGCAAGAAGGAGCCCTACAAACCTATTACATTCTTCCATCTATGTTTCAGCCACAAGAAATTGTTAACACGAAGACATTTGCACACCTTTGCACATGGTCACCTTTTACCCAAATTGGACAGCCACCGGTAAATTGCAAAGGCCATCAAGATGATGACCTGCATAAGTTGTAAACAAAAAAAAAAGCAATAACATAAACAAAAATATCCAATAATATATATACAAAAATGCAATAATAAAAAAAAAGGGGTTTTGCACCCAATCTCCAATTCAAGAATTGCCTCGATGTTTTTATCTGAAGTGTGCTACCTAGTAACAATGAAGTCAAGCCTTTACCATATACCAAGTCAACACCAAGCGCTAAGGAGGCAGTGTGTACCAAGCCCAATCTCCAAGTCTACGTTGTTGAAGAAACAAAGCCCAGTGCCAAGGCTTGTCCAAGCATCATGTAGGAGGATCCCAATTGGGGAAAGCCCAATTTCCAAGCCTACAACCAAGGGTCGAGCCATATCCTCACTCTGGTTTTGTGCATCTAGATTTCGGACCACCAAACTCCCCCATTTTTTGCTTTTAATCTTTGATCTGGTTTTAGGCATTCGAATTTTGGACTCCCTCTCCCTCGAGCATACACTATAAGCATCAAATTTCAAGTTACGAGAGTAGCGCCCATACAAGTCTATAATAGAATATCCCACGAAGGAGTACAGTCTTGCACTACGCATCAAGAATCAAGGGAGAGTCCACACCTGGACTATACACTATAAAGCATCGAGAGTCCATACACAAGGCGCTAAGGATGGAGACCATAAGGGGCATTTCTTTTGCATTGTGCAGCCACTAGCACAAGTCGCAAACAACAACCAAACACATGTATAGAAGATCTTAAGTCTTCCACCTGAGCCAAATTCTAAGTCATGCACAGGTCCCATACACCAGCGCCAGCACCTCCGCCAACACCTCCACCATGTGTGGGTCTAAGAAAGAAACCATACACTAGCACCATGCACCTACACCCAATGCACTAACCAGCACCTCCACCAACCCAGAAACCAAGCGCCAAGCCACGAGGAAGAGAGCCCACGAGGGGTGTTTCTTTTGCATTGCACAACCACTAGCACAAGTCACAAACAACAACCAAACACATGTGCAGAAGATCTTAAGTCTTCCACCCGAGCCGAAGTATAAGTCATGTGCAGGTCCCATGCGTTATGCATCATCATCCTGGCTGGGTCGCCCACCCATGGCGGCCATGCCCTCCCCAACGTACCAGCAAGACCCCCTTCTGGTGCAGAGAAATAAACCCTCTGACTACCATTTGCAGAGGGAGAAATGGCAATGGACGAGTGACATTAAGGGCTGAGAGTAGGGAGGGTAGGGTTTTGGTTAGATTTTTTTATTTTATTTTATTATTAACTGTGAAAATTCATGGAGGAGGCATGCGGGCCTCATGCAAGGACCCACGTGCCTATCCATAAGTTCTATTTTTTTTTAAATTTTTTTTTGCTAAATTTATTTTTATTTTTATTTATTTAAATACATAGTTAAATTTAAATATATTATAATTAAGATTAATATTTATAATTATTTAAATTTATGTGAATCCATATATATATATATATATATATATATTATAATTTGTTTTCCTTAGAAAAAAGCGTAATTTTATTCCTTGTAAGAGACAAAATTACATTTTGTCGGTGCTTCCGGAGCACAACACACCAAAAGTGTTTGTAAGAACCAAGAAAGTATTTGGCTGTTGAAAGCTCGCTTTTCCTTGTCTACCATTGCAAATTACAAAATCATACCCATAACAAGGTGTACAAATACTTTCTACATAATATGAGTCCTTTATATACAAAAATAAAACCACAACCTTTGTGATTTTTGTCTACCCTCTGTTGATATCCGATATATGTTCATAATGTCCAACCACAATAGTGTTGATGTATAATAATCTTTATGTACAAAATGTTGTGCAGGAAAAAGAGAAAAGTATCCATGAAGAGGCCGAAATAGAGAAAAATAATGCAAATCAAAACTTCTTTCAAGAGGATTTTTGTTTGTCAAAACGTCTTCAGTCTTGCAAGTGCCCTTGATCTTCTATAAAGGGCCTATGATAAAAGGCATTTGTGTCTTCCCCTTCTGTTTCAGTAATGTGCCATTGTCCCTGAGAGAGTTACAATCCCTCTTTGGACAATGAATCCGCTACCAAGTTCTTGTCCCTGTATACATGAGAGATAACCACAGTATCAAAAGTGTCCAACAGTCTAAAGATTTCCTCCATAATAGGACACAGAAAAATATTGTGACAGGTTTGATGTTTTCTTGTCCAATTAATGACATTCATAGAGTCCCAAAATTTTTGAATTTGTTGTATTCCTTTTTCTCTGGTGAAAAGAAGTAAAAGCTTCAATGCCACGAGTTCAGCATAGTTGTTTGTCCCCCTGCCCAATCCCATTTTTAAATGAAAACTACGATTGTCTGATAAGTATAGAACAACTCCTCCTCCACAATTGGAGTTTTGAGAGGCTCCATCAAAAAATGCCCAAGTTTTTTATGAGTCTATAACCTCTTGTTGCCTTACTTGTAACGTTGGTGCATCTTTGGACTGGGGAAAATGGGATAAGATTGATAGGCATTATGCTATGATTAGTTCTGGAATTGAAGCTTTTTCCTTAAAAATTCTTGCGTTCCTTGCTAGCCAGATTCCCCAGCTTATTAGGAGTGGGAGAGCTTTTATCTCCTTATTTCTTGGGTCACTTGTCCAGTTCTTCCAAGCCAGCTCCAGAGAATTCCATTCCATATGCAATTTTTCTTGAGACTACTGGATGTTTATGTCCATACTTTCATGGTGAAAGGACATGTGATGAGGATATGGAAGGTGGATTCATTTTCATTTTTACAAAGAGCACATCTCCCTGGACCTTCTATTTGACGCTTAATCAAGACTTCCCAAGTTGAAATTTGATTGTTCAAGGCTGCCCACATAAATATTTTGGCTTTTTGAGGGAATTTCATCTTCCAAAGGCCCTTCCACCACCATTTGGGATTTTGTTGTAAGGGGTCTATATTCAGAGCTATGTAACCCGCTTTTGGAGTATAGAAGCCTATGGGATATTTCTTCCACACTAATTCATCTTCCCTATCTGTGAGTCTAATATGTCCTCTTCTGAGTGCTACAATATAGTTTCTCATCAGATCTGCATGAATCTCATTTAATCCTAGAAAAGTATCATTTTTCCATCCTTGATGCCATAAATTTGTTGTAAGTGGATCAACTAGCTGAGATAGGTAGAAGATACCTTTTTTATGGAGCTGGTCAATTAGGTCTTCCGAAAGAATATGAGAATTCCCACACCCTGGCCATGGATCAGCTCTAATACGAAGATGATTTCCTTTACCCACCCTCCATGCAAGACTATCCCCAACCACTGAGAATGAGGAGATCATCACTTTCCAAATAATCAAACCATTTGTTCCAGATTTGTTTGGGTTTTTGATCCAATATTCAATTGAAGTTGGGGAGATATATTTTTGTGAGACTACAAGAGACCACAGACTGGATACTGAACTGAGCTTCCAATAAGCCTTTGCTGCAAGTGCCTTGGAAAACAATAAAATGTTTTTGAGCCCCCAACCTCCCAAAGCTTTTGGCATTGCTTTATTTTCCCACTTTTCCCATGGCCGAGTATACTTATCTCTGGTCCCAGACCAAATGAAACGAGCACATATCATTCTGATTTTTTCTAGCACCCCTTTGGGAATCCATGCTAGCGACATCCAATAAACTGGTATGGCTTCTAAAACGGATTTGGTCAGAGTGAGTCTACCTTCTCTAGATAACGATCTAAAACTCCATCCATTTAATCTTTTCTCTAATTTAGTTATCAACCATTTCCAATATTCTTTCCTGTAACTGTTCGGTTTTAACTGAAAACCCAAATATTTTAGTCCTTCTGAAATATCCTAAAAAGTGAAGGGAAAAAATATCTGATATACTGCCATTTCCTCTCCATCCATTTCAGAGGTAGTGATGGTTGATTTTTGATAATTTATTATCATCCCTGTGGCCAGTCAGAACAATTATATAATGTCATCCAGAGTTTCTGCATCTCCAACTCGCCCATTACAAAAAATAATAACATCATCCACAATAAGAGATGAGTGATCCTCATCCCTGGTGTAACTAGTATTCCTTAAAAATTACCTGCCCTGGCTGTTGAATCTATAGCTTTACTCAGTCCTTCAACCACTAGAAGGAAAAGTAAAGGGGACAAGGGACATCCTTGATGTAGACCCCTTTTTGAAATGATAAAGGGGGAGGTTTCCCCATTGATGAGAACTGCAAAGGAGACCGAGGAGATGCATGCCATCACCCATTTTATATATGGGACTTGAAAGTCAAGGTGAGTAAGAAGAAGACAGATATATGCCAAGTTCACTCTATCAAAGGATTTTGAAAGATCAACTTTTGGGATTGCTCCCTTTAATCTTGCAGTCTTTAGACTATGTAGACCTTCTTGAGCTACCCCTATTGCCTCATGTATCTATCACCCTCCTAAAAACCTAAATTGTTCCTTGGAAATGGCCTCCGATAGAAAAGGCTTTAGTCGACGAGTTATGATTTTGGAAATAATTTTGTAGACACAATTACACAATGAGATTGGCTTGAAATCATCAAAAGTCTGAGGATCATTTACCTTAGGAATGAGGGCGATAAGAGTAGTATTGAAGGGTCCATGGATTCTACCATTGATACAATATTCCTCGATAAATTTTAATATATATGTTCCAATCATATGTAGAACCCCTCTGAAGAATTCTATTGTCCATCCATCTGGACCAGGGATTTTATCCTTCTATAAGATTTGTAGAGTTTCTTTAACCTCCTCTTATGTGACTTCGACAAATAAATCTTGATTCCCTTGTTCATTCACAAAACTTGGGAGATATAAAGCCACCTTAATGATTTATGCAGTATTTACATTCCTGTCCGCTTTGAATAAAGATTGAAAGTGGTTTTTTCCCATATTTGCTAGACCTTCAAAGGAAGTAATGGATATGTCCTCCTGATCCTTTAAACTCCATAGGGTGTTTTCAGCTTTCCTCCCTTTTTCATAGGCTTGAAAAATGTTTGTATTTTCATCTCCGTTTTCTAACCATATAGCTCTTATTTTTAGCCTCCACATTTCCTCTTGTTCCGCCAGTAGTAGTCTATGCTTGGCTTCCAGCCTTTTCAAATTGTCGCGAGCCAAATTTGTCATGAACCCTTCTTCGAATCTTCTTGTATAAGCCTCAGCTGGTCCTCAATGCTTTGGAGCTCCTGTTCCTCTACTTTCTGTTTTGCTTTTTCCCAAGGGATAGCCAGTTTTTTTATTCTTTTAAGACTTGATGCAAATTGGATACATGTCGGAGTGCCTTCTATATCCCTTATGTTAGTCCAATTTGACTTGACTAACTACTAAAAACTTTCATCTTTCAACCAAGAGGAGTTGAGTTTAAAAGGGGTTGTTGGCTTTTGAGGGCCTCCTTCCATTTCAAACCAAACTGGGGAATGATCTAATTCTCCTCCACTACCAATCCATTGACAAAATTGGAAAGGAAGCATCGCTAAAGGTTCAAAGATAAAAAAACGATCCAACCTTTTTGCAATACGAGCCTCCCCTACCCTCATATTCCTCAAAGTGGGTAACAGTTTTAAGGGGGCTATATCAATAAGTCCATTGGAGGCTAGGAGGTGACTGAAGAAACCTGCTTGGTTGTCTGGGTGGGTTGGGGCCCCCAAATTTCAGCTTCCCCCAAGGATAAATTTAGATCTCCCCCCAGAATTAGGAGGTCATTCTTCAAGAGATCTTTACCAAGCAGGTTTACCTAAAAGGTGCTCCAGTCTGTATGAGGGTCATAAACATTAATTATTTTGAGCTCCTTTCTGATCCCTTCCACCAGAAAATCTCCCCCTAAGCATGAGTCGAATGCCCAAAAGTTTAAAAGTTTGGTGCTTCGAGCTCTCCATCCAATGACTAATCCCCTGGATCTACCTCTGACATCCAGACCCACAAAAGACCAGCCTGGGAAGAGGGCCGAAAGAATCTTGGTAGTTGTGTCTTCGTCTACTAGATTTTCTTGTAAAAGAACTGTTGGTGACGGAAGTCACTCCTGGATTGTGGCAAGAGTAGAGCCCGACGCCCATCAATTTATGTCACGATTTGTGTATGAAAGGGGTGATCGAGTGGAAGTAAACTCGGACGGTATTGTTCCAACTCCAAAACTAGGCCAGGCATGCATGGGCAAGTGAGGTCTTAGACATACTCCAGACAATGAGTTGTAGTAAGGGTGAGTAGGGGGAGGACTTGTATCAGAGAGATGCGAAGGTCTGTTATCAACATCAGGTTTCTAACAGACTATAGGAGAATGCATTTAAACGCGAGATCTTCTTACATTCAAACGCAGAAAACCAGAGAATACAATAGTGCCACAATAAATCCTTTATCATAACACAACTGCAATAATTCATGTGAATCAGTCAATCATGAACTCCCTCAGCATGAGATGAAAACTAGATGGAGTAAGGAAACTGTCTTTTATTAAACAAGAAATCTTACACACAGATGCATAACCAGAGAACTAGAGTGTCTGTTAAAACATTACAATCGGGAGCTTTTCTCTACCATCGATAGCTTGAAAAATATCAAAATTAAGTATATATACTCCCAAACAATTTGCCCAACAGAGGCCTACGAGACTTTCAAGGCGAGGAGTCTCTTCAATCAAATCTGGCCTGCACTCCCCTGTCACACGCCACCTTAATTTTGCATGGCTCGCATCAGGGGGGTCGCTGAGCCTTTAAATGTTGAATTAGCGTGTGCAGACTTTCCTGGTAAGTCGAGGATTCGACGTGGCTTCCATGAAAAAAACCAGTACATAATACCATCTCGGGCAGACATTCATCCAGAACATCCATACTTTGCAATTAATGAGTGAGGCGAGGTTTCAACCACCCTCTTTCTTCTTCATTCATTCCCAGCAGGTACCGTGATTTAGATCACGTCGAATCGACGTCTGGAGAACACAGTGCCCCCCCTCTGAAACTCAATTCAGCACTTTTGGCCTCCTTTTTGTACAACCCTTTCTACTTTCTTGAGTGACCATGGGTCGTGACCCTATGCCTACCTTCAAAGGTGCTTTTGGTGTTTCGGGGTTCGTGGATAGGAAGGAGCAAAACTTCTTTCTTTGAAATCACGATGGGCAAAATGTTGGGAGAACCTAACAGTCGCCACGCGTCCCCCCACAGATCCGACGATTATGAACTGATTCGGTAATACAGCGGGTCCGGCTCGTTAAATGATAAACACTAGCACCTGTCCTTTAAGCCTTCTCCTCTGTGACCAGACGCCAAAATCATGGGCCAAATTCTGGGTGCTTTCGGCATTTCGGGGTTCGAGGTTTCGAGAGGTGTAATAACAAGGTGCGCTTACCCCTTGAATTCTCGAATGCCGACATGACGCGGATGCGTGCCACACGTTCTTCAGATGAACGACCTAGATAATATTCGTTATTATAAAAGGGGTTGCCTCCGTTTACACGCTCGCTTGATGTGACCTGGGGCTAGGACCGTGGGCTCGGCTCTAAAGGTGCTTCTGTCGTTTCGACAATTTCAGCTGTAAAGAATGGGAGGCTCCTTGTATCCCGAAACACCGATCCCCGATACGCCGACTGGCCGCCACCTGTCCCAATTGGATTGGAAGACCCATATTTTCCTTGAACTATGAGCGCTACCCTTCGTGCTAAATCTCGAGCAACATGACAACCCCGTAAACCCGATGACCATTGATTCGTTTTGCGGTTGAATCTCGGCGACTAACAACCAACACTTTTCCCTCTCGCTTGACTTGCAACTGGAAAAGGGATTCTCCCGTGTTGCGCTCGAGTGCTTCCCATGCTACCTGTAGACCTGGGTACCTTTGTCCCCGAGACAAAAATTGTCGCTAACATTAGGCTCCATGGGGGATAGAGTCGTCCCTGTGATGCTCTAAGAACTCATTCTGCAGTTTCAGTGCCTGGCTATTGGGCTATGGAGTCATTTACTAAGCCGAAAATATACAAACAGAAAATGAACAAAGAACTAAAGGACAATATTTACAAACAAAGGAGCCGTCTAAGGCTCAAACAAAACATTTCTTCAGAAAATGCCCATTTACTGGGCTGTTGAAAATCTCTTCACCCTCCAGATTTTGCAACTGGTACATGTTGTTTGAGAAAACCTCAGAGATTTTGAAGGGGCCGATCCAGAGGGTGTCAAAATTGCTATGTTTGCCCTTATCCTGTCTGGGTGCATCCCACTTAAGTACCAAATCCCCGATCTCGAACTCTTTCTTCCTAACCTTCCTGTCAAAATCCCATTTGACCCTTTGCTAATGACTATGAGCTGTGTCTCTCACCTGTTCTCTGATCTGTTGTACTTCTACTATCTAATGAATCCTTCTGATCATATGATCTGGCTCTTCTTCATAATCTTGAAAGAACTTTGTCGCAGGTAAGGCGAGCTGATTGGGAAAAACCGCCTCTGCTCCATAAACCAGCTGAAAAGGCGAGGTGCCCAGGGATTTCTTCGTTGTCACTCAATCAACCCATAAAGAAAATTTCAACTTCGAATCACAGGCCCTTTTGTTGTCCTCCAATAGTCTTTTGATGATCCTTATCAGGCCCTTGTTGGAGGATTCTGCTAAACCATTTCCCTGGGGATAGTAGGGGGTGGAGTGAATTAGCGAGATATGGAACTACTCACAAAAATTAATGAGAGGCTCAGATTTTAAAGAAGCAGCATTATCAGTGACGATCCTGCTGGGACAACCAAATCTGGCCACGATATCCTCCAGGAAGCTGATAATTACTTTGTGGGATGTACTTCTGGTGGGGGGCGGCTTCTATCCACTTGGTGAAATAATCTGTTGCAGTCAGGATCCATCTGTGCTGGCCACTTGAAGGAGGATGAATTTCCCCGATAAATTCTAGCCCCCACTGTTGAAAAGGTACCGAAGCTATCACAGGCTTCAGTGGTAGTGGCCCCAGCTGTTGTTTCCCTGAGAACTTTTGGCATTTGATGCAGGCCCTGATTTCTCTGCTGACATCAACGAATAAAGTGGGCCAGTAATACCCAGCCCTGAGGATTTTGTGAGCTGTGGTCTTCCAGAAATGATGCCCCCCATAAAGGCCTTGGTGGAAATCAAACATAACTTTTTGGGCTTCTGGTGGGTTAAGACATCTCAGCAGCACTCCTAGGGGGTCTCTCCATTATAAGACTTGCGCAATGAGGCAATATATGACTGCCTTGAGCTTTAAATCTCTTGCCTTACTTTTACACATTCCATCCGGGGGCTTCAACTCCTGCAGAAAGTACAAAATGTCCCGATACCAGGCACACTCTGCCAGCAATACGCCTTCCTGAGAGCTTTGACTGGGCAACTCAACTTGTTGAATTCCTGAGCAGGTATTGATGAAAATAACTCCCAAGGCTTCATAATTGGATTCATCCAGTAGCTTGGCTAAACCTTGCCCCTTAACCAACTTGGTGGGCTTTATTTCCAAGTCAAATTCCAGGATTCTAGCTATCCATCTGCCTCTTCTCCCATCTATATCGGGCTGCACTAGGATGTCCTTCACAGAAGTCGAAGGAACGTATGCGGTTACCTTTGAGTGCAAGACATAGACTCTAAAAGCTCTGAGAGCTTTCACTAAGGCATAGGCCTGCTTCTCCATGATTTCATACATGATCTCTGTGTCCCTTAATGCCCTATTGAAGAAAGCAATGGGTTGCTCCCGTCCTTCCTCATTTTTCTGCAATAACACTGCTGCTATCGTATCGAAGGAAGAAAATGAGAAAACTAGGAAGGGTTTGGAATAATTAGGACTAATCAGCACAAGTGCTTCAGTTAGTGCCCTTTTTATTTGGAAAAAAGATTCCCTGGGTTCAACGGTCCATTTCACTTCATTGCCCTTCCTGAGCATGGCTGTGATGTGTTTCACCAACTCAGCAAAATTTGAGACAAATCTTCTCAAAAAATTAATCTTCCCCAAAAAGGCCTGAACTTCCTTCTTGGATCTAGGAAGTGACATGGTTTGAATTGCCTCTACCATGCTAGGATCAATCCTCACTCCCTCTGCTGATACTATATGGCCTAGCAACTTGCCCTCCATCATAGCAAACAAGGATTTCTTGGGATTCAGGGAGAGACCAAACCTCCGGCACTTCAAGAAAACTTTCCTCAAGTGGCAACGGTGCTCCTCGTCTGACCTGGAGAAGACTGTGATGTCATCTAGATAGATTACCACAAACTAGTCCTTCTCTCCGATGAAGGCTATGTCCATGGCTCACTGAAATGTTGCTCCTGCATTCATCAATCCAAAAGGCATTTTGGCATACATGAATGTGCCCCAAGGAGTGGTGAAAGCTATTTTTTCTCTATCCTCAGGCATGACTGATATCTGATTATAACCAGAAAAACCATCAATCATGGATATCCTAGATGCACCCATTACCCTTTGAAATATGTGTTCCATGTTGGGCAGGGGATAATTGTCTTTCCTTGAGCTCCTGTTCAGGTTCCTGAAATCAACACATAGTCTGATTTCTCTACTTTTCTTCCTTACTGGGACCAAATTGGCCACCCATTCGGAATATCTCAAGGGGATGATTATCTGGGCCTCTAACAACTTTTTAACTTCTTTCTCCATGACAGGCAACAACATGGGATTTATCTGTCTCAGCTTCTGCCTGAACGGTTTAGCCTCTTCTTTCAGTGGGATCTTGTGCTCAATGACAGATGTGTCATAAGTCTTGAGGTCTTCGTATGTCCATGCAAACACATCAGCAAACTCTTCCAGCAACTCAGTATATTCGACCCTCTGTTCTCTGGTCAAACTGCTTGATAATTTGATGAACCTAGGTTCCTCCTGTGTGCCAATGTTGCATTCGGTTGTATCAACATCTTCATTTGAAACCTTACCCTTTATGGCCACATCATTCCCATCGAACAATCTTTCTAAAGGGACTAATCCCCTCGGAATGTGATTGCTAGGAAGCTGAATAATCTGGTGATTGGAAATTTTATTTAAAAACACCTCAGAGTTAGGGACACCTTCTGGGTCAGGATCCTGATCAATGTGCAATGCAGAAAATTTATCAACAGATTGGAGAAATTTGTTGATTTCCAGGTCATCTTCAAATACCTTCCAATGCTTGACGTTATCCGGTACAAAGGGCCTATATCTTATTTCAACATCATATTTGACCATAGGGGACAGAGGAACCTTGAGAAAACTAGTTGAGACAGCTAAAGAGTCAGCTGAAGTATTCTCCCCCCTCGGAATGAAAGAAATGTTAAAGGCCAGGAATAAATTGTCAATTAGGTCCCATACCTCATTTCTATAATTCCTAAGCCGGGGATTATTAGCACGATAAGCATTTCTGACTTGCTGGATGATCAACTCAACATCTCCAAATATTGCTACTTCTTTAATTCCCATTTCCTTTGCGACCCTCATACCTAGAACAAGAGTTTCATACTCTGCCACATTGTTGGTGGTTTTGAATTCTAGCTTGTATGACAGGGATATGGCCTCTTGACAAGGTGATACGAGAACCACCCCAATGCCAGCACCTTTGCTAGAAGAAGCTCCGTCGAAAAACATCTTCCAAACAGAGGTGGTTGGGGGAGGTATCTCCTGATTAAGATTGGGCTGCTTTCTAATCTTTAAAGGGACCCTAGAAGTTTCAGTGATCTGCAACAAACTAGATCCTAAATCGGTGTCAAGTGCAAAGATGGGGTGATTAGTGGGGTTCGCCTCATCACTGAAAATATAGGATAATTGGGCTTCTCTATATAACCTCATTTGTTCCCCTCCGAAGACTGGAATGGTGGCATACGTGAGATCAATCTGTAATGTTCCCCCAATCTTTTTAATCCAAGATCTAGACAATAGCATGCCAAATTTGGGGGGAACGTCAGCTACCACAATATCCATGACCACACTCTTCATGGGTAGCTGAAACAAAGAAACCGCTAGGTCTTTGATGACTCCTAGACACTGCACTCTTCTTGAGTCGAAAGAGTACAAATCATAATAAGTTTTTGTCACCTCCAGTCCCAATTCTTCCATTACTACCTTGGGCATAAGGTTATGGGAAGCTCCTGAATCCATGAGGCAATTGTGCAACACTTTATCATGTATGTTCAGGGAGGTGTAGAAAGGAGGGGATGAATCATCTCTATCTTCTACCATGGGACCTAGGATGACAACTGGTTTATCGTCTTGAAGGTTCACTGAGTCAGAGGGAGGCTGGGGGGACTCGAATTGTAGCAACTTGGAGAGGGACCTTTTGAAATCTTCGTTTTTAACGAGTTCAGATAGGGGTACAGGAATTCTAATCTTTTGAATCTCATGCTCAAAATTGAAGGAGGAAATTAGCTTAGGAGGTTCCCTTACCTCAGAGACAGGTTCTTTGACTACCGACGAAGCATTCTGAGCTTTATTTTATTTAGTAGTGGTTGTTGCAGACTTAGTAGGCCTTTCTGCTATGAGGGGCTAATCTTGGCTGTCAAAGTCTCCTTCTTTCTTTCTTGACCTAAGATTGTATTTGTTAGAGGTGTGACCGGCCTTTTCTCCTTTACCTAACTCATGAATTTGAATGTTCATCAGGGACTCTTCATATGATGACTGAGTCAAATGGGAAAAAGGAGGAGCTTCTTCAACACAGTGAATTTCGGGGCCAAACTCGTCTATCTCCTCCCCTCCCTCATGAGTAACCAGGTTATTTTGGAGAGGGGTTTGGATCCTTTGATCTTCCCTGTCTTTTTCCCTTTGTTCCCTTGGGAAGGCCTGTGGTCCATTGTTATTAGGTCTCCTGAAACCTCTACCATCAACATTCTGGGGATTTCTGTACATGGGCTTCCCTTCTAACTCCTACCTTTCCATTCTAGAAGAAAGTGTTCCATTCTGTACATGGGCTTCAGGCCTCTTCCTGGATATATTTCTACCAGCAGTGTTCCTGAGTCAGTCGACAACCAATATATTAGATTCTACCTCCACGACTGCATCTTGCATATGGGCTAGAGTAGTGGCTCTTCTTTCCCTCAATAGGAGGCAACAATCGGGATCGAAGGCGCTAGCATAAGTGATCTTTGTAGAAGCTTCAGAGGGCTTTATCTCAGCAGGGATTTTGTTGTACATTTTATTAAATCTCTTGGAGAAGTCGGAGACAGACTCTCCTTCCTTTCTCTTCAAAGACCCAAACTCTATCATGTAATACATGAAGTCTTTTTTATCTCCCCACTGTCTTAAAAAGGCATTATCTAAAGCTTCAATCCCATCAATAGATCCAAGGGGCAGGGCCTTAAACCATTTTCTAGCCTCTCCTTTGAGACTATGGACAAAAATTCTCATCCATACGTCTGCGTGCATGATGACATTATCATCCGTGAAAGTGTAAAAGGCTTCTAGGTGTTCTTCTGCAGTTATGTCCCCCTCGCCTGTAAACTTGGGCAGTTGCTTAAGGTATCCATTTGCTAGAAGGTCATTGAGAGGCTGAGGTAAGACAAGAGGAGCATACCTAGCGGCTATTATAACCTCAATTCTGGTCATGGGGGGATTTGCTCTTGCCATGGGAATATTAGGTGGAGGAGAACTTGGAGGAGAAGGAGCTTGAAAAGGAGATACTGGGGATGAGCTTCTAAGGGGAGTGGGAAACAATAGGGGATCTAGGGAGAAGGCTAGCGAGCTTAAGTCAGCTGATGTTTCCCTTCGCGCAGAAGCGGCTATAGTAACAAGAGGAGGAGCATTAAAGCCAGGAGTGGGGAAATCTTTTGTGGTCCTGGGTCTACGCCAAGGTATAGCTTCAGGAGAAATGGGAGTGACAAGGATTTCTCCCTCTAGTCCCAGACCAGGGGGGGAAACCACAACAGGAACACTCCCGAAATTCAGGAAACAAGAAACTTCAGAAAGCGGTCTGCTAGGAAACCGAGGAGGAGAAAATGGAGTTCCTACAGAAGGAGATGGTGGATTACCTGGTTCAACGACGATAGCTTCTCCTTCAGAGGCCTTTCCTTTCCTGAGAACCCCCTCCAGATCAGTTTCTGGTGTATCTAGAGGCAGCTGTGGATGGGACCGTGTGTGTCTGCCTCTGAAATCCACAATTGACATGGCTGGTTCACCACAGTGGAGTCGTCACAATGGAGTCGCCAGGTGCACAGTAGCAATCTTCAAGGGCTCTGATGCCCGATGCACCTTCAGAATTAGAATCTCAATATCATTCAATCCCAGGGAAGATTTTCAACTTCGTCCCCGGCAACGACGCCAGAAATGTTGGCGACGGAAGTCACTCCTAGATTGCGGTAGGAGCAGAGCCCAACGCCCATCAATTTATGTCACGATTTTTGTATGAAAGGGGTGATCGAGTGGAAGTAAACTCAGATGGTATTGTTCCAACTTCGAAACTAGGCCAGGCATGCATGGGCAAGTGAGGTCTTAGACATACTCCAGACAATGAGTTGTAGTAAGGGTGAGTAGGGGGAGGACTTGTATCAGGGAGATGCGAAGGTTTGTTATCAACATTATTTTTTTAACAGACTATAGGAGAATGCATTTAAATGCGAGATCTTCTTACATTCAAACGCAGAAAACCATAGGATACAATAGTGCCACAATAAATCCTTTATCATAACACAACTGCAATAATTCATGTGAATCAGTCAATCATGAACTCCCTCAGCATGATATGAAAACTAGATGGAGTAAGGAAACTGTCTTTCATTAAACAAGAAATCTTACACACAGATGCATAACCAGAGAACTAGAGTGTCTGTTAAAACATTACAATCGGGAGCTTTGCTCTACCATCGATAACTTGAAAAATATTAAAATTAAGTATATATACTCCCAAACAATTTGCCCAACAGAGGCCTATGGGACTTTCAGGGCGAGGAGTCTCTTGAATCAAATCTGGCCTGCACTCCCCTGTCACACGCCACCTTAATTTTGCATGGCTCATGTCAGGGGGGTAGTTGAGCCTTTAAATGCTGAATTAGCGTGTGCAAACTTTCCTGGTAAGTGGAGGACTCGGCGTGGCTTCCATGAAAAGAACCAATACAGAAGACCATCTCGGGCAGACTTTCAGTCGGAACATCCATACTTTGCAATTAATGAGTGAGGCGAGGTTTCAACCACCCTCTTTCTTCTTCATTCATTCCCAGCAGGTACCGGGATTTAGATCACATCAAATCGACGTCTGGAGAACACAATGCCCCCCCTCTGAAACTCAATTTGGCGCTTTTGGCCTCCTTTTTGTACAACCCTTTCTACTTTCTTGAGTGACCACGGGCCGTGACCCTACACCTACCTTCAAAGGTTCTTTCGGTGTTTCGGGGTTCGTGGATAGGAAGGAGTAAAACTTCTTTCTTCGAAATCACGATGGGCGAAATGTCAGGAGAACCTAATGATCACCACGCGTCCCCCCATAGATCCGAAGATTCTGAAATGATTCGGCAATACAGCGGGCCCTGCTTGTCAAATGATAAACACTAGCGCCTCTCCTTTAACCTTGCTCCTCTATGACCAGACGCCAAAATCGTGGGCCAAATTCTGGGCACTTTCGGTGTTTCGGGGTTCGAGGTTTCGAGAGGTGTAATAACAAGGTGCGCTTACCCCTCGAATTCCCGAATGTCGACGTGACGCGGATGCGCACCACGCATTCTTCAGATGAACGACCCAGATAATATTCACTATTATAAAAGGGGTTGCCCCCGTTTACACGCTCACTTGATGTGACCTGGGGCTAGGATCGTGGGCTCGACTCTAAAGGTGCTTTCGTCGTTTCGGCAATTTCAGCTGTAAAGAATGGGAGGCTCCTTGTATCTCAAAACACCGATCCCCGATACGCCGACTGGCCGCCACCTGTCCCAATTGGATCGGAAGACCCAGATTTTCCTTGAACTATGAGCGCTACCCTTCCTGCTAAATCCTGGGCAACTTGACAGCCCCGTAAACCCGATGACCATTGATTCATTTTGTGGTTGAATCTCAGTGACTAACAACCAACACTTAGCCCGCTTGCTTGACTTGCAAATGGAAAAGGGATTCTCCCGTGCTGCGCTCGAGCGCTTCCCATGCTACCTATAGACCTGGGTACCTTTGTGCCCGAGACAAAAATTGTCGCTAACAAGAACAAAATCCGGTTGGTTTTCTAAAACCAACCTCTTTAGTGAATATTTTTGTGGGGAAATCACCAAACCCCTGCAATCGAAGGTAATAAGTTTCATGGGGGAACCCCTACTGGGGTTTTCGTTGCTCTAAGCGTGCCAAAAATCCGGTTGGTTTTCTAAAACCAACCTCTTTAGTGAATATTTTTGTGGGGAACTCGCCAAACCCCTGCAATCGAAGGTAATTAGTTTCATGGGGGAACCCCTACTGGGGTTTTCGCTGCTCTGGATTGTGGACCAGTGCTCTGGATTGTGCCTTGAAGAGATGGGAGTTTCTACCTCGTCCCTTTTTTGTTTTCTGAATCTCCGGATTTTGACCTAATCCTCTGTGATCTGAGTTGGGAATGGAGATTGTTCTGTTGCAGAGTTGATAACGAACGATTGAATCCTCAAACTCCTCGGAGGATGAATCCTCAGGAGCCTGGGAAATTGGGGTTCCAGGCGGGGAGGCCGGATTAAAGACATTGCTGGGAGGAGTCTGGGTAGGCAAATTTGGGGGCTTGAGGGGAGGGATTAAGGCTGAAAGGATTGAGGAGGGAAGAAACTAGGGGGAACAACCACTATCCAAACATGTAAAACTAAAATCTTAAAAAAATCCATTTACTGGTCGGGAAATAGTAAGATGCATACCCAAAAGGTTGTCGAGCAAAAACTTTGGAATGGCCTCCAAACAGGCTTCTGGTGTCAGCACATCTCTCCTAGTTGGGACTAATGCCAAAGAGTCACCCTCTTGTGTAGGTGGTGCCTCCACTTCCACTATCTGCGACGCTCCTGGGTCACTTGGAGAAGTACCCCTTATGGACGACCCCAAAGAGGGAGTGTTGGCGCCCAAAGAGGTCGGAAGCCCTTCGTCCACTCTGTTCTCTGAAGTAGACCAAGTATTTTTGTGCTCCTTCATAGTGGATTTACAATCCTTAACAATGTGCCCATACTCGTGGCACCTCCTGCAACAGAAAGGTACTCCTTCATAATCTAGGATTTGGACTCTAGTCCTTCCCAAATCTGTCAAATTTAGAAATTCCTTTAGCCCTTCTCTGATGTTTAATAACATTAGAATCCTTGCTACCGACATCTCCCCGGAATCTATGAAACCCATATATGCAACTAAAAATCCCCCTAGATGATTCCCAATAGTTTGAAATCATTTTTCATTCCAAAGATGAGGGGGAGGCCCGACAGTCGTACCCGGATGGGTATGGAGTCCAATCTTTCTCTTGCAGCGTCGAAGGTAGGGTTCCAAAGATTCAAAAGGATTGGAGAAGATTTGATGAACCAACTTTTTTGAAGTACCACCAATGCCTGAGATTTTTCTGAAAAGACAAGCATGAACCAACCTCCGGACAAGCGACTGATTTTGGGGGGAGGGTTGTAAATCACATCCCAATTTGTCGCAACCCAATATTTTAGCGTCTTCTCACTAAATTGACGACCGTAGGCTTTCTCGACTATGGTTTTATTTTCCATTTATGCCACCCCTGAGAGGGTTAGATCATCATCGAGAGTAAAATCAAGATTTGTCTTGGAAGATCCGACACACTTATTTTGTTTCCTATGCCTTGACTCGGAAGCACCTGTAGGACCTCGGACCTGAGGTAGCCGTGTGTTGTTCTCAGACTCCCCACCAAAAAATGTGACCCATTCACTGGAATTTGAAGGCCATAAGTTTGTTGTAATAAACCCGACCACAAACACTACTGACTGATTCGAGAAATATGATTGCTCCTCATAAGGGTAGAATAGGTCTGATGCCACACCTTGATCCAAAGAAACCCAATATTCAAGACCTAGAGCATAAGCAGTTGTTCCATTGCCTGGAAGAATCACCTGAACAAACCCTTGTTCTCTTGAAAGGGAAGGAGAGAACACCGACAACGAAGGGTCCAAGAACGACCAGGAAAGGTTTGTCATAGCCGAAGCAGGAGAAAAATCACACTGTATGGGAGAAAATGGGGCTTCGGATGGCTGTGTATACGAGCCACACCAGTCCGTTGAGCCCGGAAGGGATAAAGTTGGAATAGTCTGCACTGGAGCTACCCCAGAACCCCCAGCTCCGCCGATCAAGGAAAAGGCTTCTAGATCTTTCCTGTGGTAGAAGTCAGAGACCCCTAAGAACTGAGAAAAGGAATCCCCATGTGAAACCGGTGGTATTTCCCCCTCTAGATGGATCGTAAGGGGCTATAAGGGGCTGCCAACTGTCCCCATCTAGGGTAGCAATTCACCTAGATCGGGCGAATAAGCTACCACGTCATTGTAGTTGGCCATAGTGGGGGATCTGCACCTCTATAGGAAAAAACATGAACAACTGCTCACCTCATGACCGCGTCGAATACCATCTACCAAACCCCGCGGTCAAAACTGCACGAGATTTCCAATAGGTTGCGACCCCTAGTCTGAGACCCTTAGTGATGGGCTGAAAATAGGGTCCATATGACCACAGGGAAGCTCTTCACAAAATTGTGGGCTGCGAAAAATTTGCGAGTCGTAGGTCTTCATCCTCCATCCTCGATTATCCAATTGATTTTTCATTTAATATATTATAATTAAGATTAATATCTTATATATTATAATTTTGAAATAATTTCATAAATTTAAATTAATGTCATGTGTTTATTTAAAAAATTTAAAACAAATTTTGTTTTCCTATTGCTAACCTACTTCCAATTGTGATCATTATCATAACTAAAACATTAATAAATTTAAATAAGTAAACATTATCATGATCATAAGTAAATATTAATAAATTTAAATAATTTTAATGTTTATATTCTTTTGCATCTTTTCTATGAAATCTTAGTTAGATAACTCTATGAAAAGGTTGCTTTGATTTACAAATACCTATGACATGCTTAAAATCATAATATTCCTTAATGGTGTAGATTGTATATTGTTTACTATATTGTTTTGGCTAAAGTTTAAAGGTATGAAGTAGTTAAAGTTGAGGCTATCCCCCTCGTCCCTGCTCCTGCTCCTCTTCTTACCTTCCTCGTCTCGCCTGCATGGACCCTCTCAGGATTTTTACCCTCCCCATGGCCGACAAGCTAGACCTGTCATGGGTTGAGGAGGACGACATCTGGGCACAAGACAACCTGTTTCAAAGTGATGAAACCTATAAACTCCTCTGCAATTGCCTATGCCATCTCTGGTTAATCCTTCCTCATCAACTAGCCTTTTATAGACCACCGCTCATCAATCTCTCATGCCCCTTCCGGCTCCACACAAACACTATGCTGATAAGTTTTTTCCCCCTGTCAAATCGGGTAGCCTTCTCCCGACGTTGCCTCCCATATCCCTTCATTTCTCCCCCGCTGACCTCCCTCGGCCCAACCTTCCTTCCCACCCCTCCCCCCCCCGATCTGGGCCCCAACACAATCTCTTCCTCCCCCTACCCCCCTCGACCTCCCCTGCCACACAAAGGATCTGGACATAACAAATTTACTGGAGCTAGAGGCCGATCCAATCGCAAACAAAAGATATGGAATGTGAGACAACCCCTCCTGGTCTGTACTCTTGGGAAGGATGTATCTAGGGACAGGATCGCTAGCCTTGCTAAGCATGCTCTGGTCGGGAAATTCTACTATTTGAAGATGCACAATGCATGCCTCTCTCGGTGGGTACAGGACTTCTAGAAACCAATCCTTGGTTATTGTCTAAGGGTCAACCACCTATCAAACCATTGGTACATCTTCCATTTCCTGTCTGAAGAAGACCTTCAGTTAATCCTAGATTCCCCTTGGATTTTAGATAGAGGAGTCCTCATGCTAAAATGTTGGACACCAGGTTTCCACCCCTTTACGAACACCTTCAACAAAAGGAACTTATGGATGATATTGCTTGATTTCCTAGTCAAACTTTGGTCCCTACCAATCTTGGAGGCGATTGCTAACACTGCAGGGAAATTTATTTACTTCGACCTCCGCTCACTCAAATGGTCAAATAAAAGGGCAGCTTGGGTCTTAGCTGAATTTGACCTAGAACTCAGCCTTTAAGATTCCATCGAAGTCAACATTGGCGAACACACCTTCAAACAACCTATTGATTACTGGAGGGAACCCTTCCGATGTCATTTTTGCTAGCAGACTGGGCACATGAGAAACAATTGTCCTTCGAACAAGACTTCACACTCCGACTCCTCTACAATCCAGATTGGATCTGCTCTTCCACAGTCCTTGGCACAGGACTCCTTCCTTGGTAAGATGCAGGATTTCTTCCTGTCCTTCTTTTTAAAAATCTTAGAAGATGAGCTTATGTACTTGAAGGAAAATGAAGCTTGGGTCCTAGACATTTTTGAAGATTTTTGGAGACTTCTCTTAGATAAGTTGGAGTCCTCCTCTTTCAAACCTGCTCCTCTTAAAGAGGTATTACCCCCCGATAAGCCTACCCAACCCTCACGAGATCCTCCCCAAGCCACTACACTTGTTGCTCCCTATCCTGATCTATGCCTCACTAGCGAACCCTCCCCTCCTAC
>ML784488.1:719053-732568 GCA_009831015.1 Picea engelmannii
ACCCTCTCACTCACACCACTATCCCCCTTTCCCCTCACTGTCACACACTCTTTTCCCACTTCCCCTCCTGACCTTTCAAATGTTACTTTAAGGAAGAATCGCATCAGACCCCCCAAAAAAACCCCAGGCTCAGTGGAGGGTGGGCTCGTTGGTTTCACTATTACCGAGCCTCCCCCAAAATATACTTCTCCCACTGCTCTTGATCTTGATTGTCTTTCACCTGCGTCCCTTAGAGCACCCTTGTCGCCCAATACTGTCTCTTAATGATCCTCTTATCACTCAATCTATGTGGGTTTGGAAGCCCCATTAAGCTAGCTTCCCTTAAAAAATTATTCGCTGAGATTAAGCTTGACATAGTCTTTCTCCAAGAAACTCTGGTTCTTGGAGATAAGAAGAAATAACTCTTCCTTCAATGCTTTCCATGTTGGTCCACTGTTGCCTTAGACAAACATGGTCACTCTGGAGGCCTTCTCACTAGCTGGAACCCTGATGTTGCAGACTTCCAAGCTGTAGGTACTTCTGTAGGGATTTTATCATTTGGTAGGGTAAAACTCTCAAATTCCCCTTTTAAACTCCTCAACTGCTACACACCCTACAAAGAACGTGAGCCCTTATGGCAATCACTATTTGATTCAGGTCTGCTACATGAAGAAAACCTAATTTTAGGGGGTGATCTCAACTTCACCCTCTCTGCAAATGAAGTATGTGGTGCATCTGCCAGGACTAATCCACTGGCGGAATTTTTTTTATTTTCTCCTCCACAGATCCGGTCTTATTGATCTCCAACCTTCAGTCATTACTCCTACCCGACGAAACAACAAATCCAGATCAAATGGTATCTCTAAAAGATTAGACCACTTTCTTTTAGCTTCCAAGATGGTTGACAGTCACCATCATATCATATCGTGGGTTGATTATTCACTGATCTCGGATCATCAACTGATATCCTTACAAATTGATGGACCCCCTCGATCATCGACGACACCCTTTAAATTCAATTTCACTTGGATTGCAGATCCATATTTCATCTCACTTGTCCACACAACCTGGGCGGACTTACAGGAGTGGACTGAATCGTCTGCCATCCTTCTACTCTGTGAAAAACTTAAATTTCTGAAGCAGACTGTCATCAATTGGAAACTCAATAAGAAACAGAAAATGAATGCAAACCCGGTTCACTTAGAACAACAAATTAATGCACTTTTTGCCAACAGTCCTTCCCATTTATTTGATGTTGAGGACCAAAAATTTCTACAGGATATAACACAAAAGAAGAATGAGATTTTATCTCTTGAAGAAACCACTTGGAGACTCCGTAGTTGGGCGACCTGGATTGAAAAAGGTGACAAGAACACAAGTTTTTGTCATAAATTTGCAACTCAGAGACACAGTCATAATACTATCTGGGATCTGACTGATGTAGAAGGGAACTTATATTCCACCAATTCCGAGTTACACAAGCTGGCATAAAGTCATTTTAGATCTCAGTACAAATCCACTGAGTCTGAAAACATTGATTTACAACTTGAAGTACTAAAGACGGTTCCTAGCTTCTTCAAGGAATCTGATAATGTGACAATAGGAAAACCGATCACTCTCTTGGAGCTAAAAGACACTATTGACATTATGCCCAAAGACAAAAGTCCTGGACCAGACGGATGGACTTAGGAACTTTTTCAGAACTTCTTTGATATTATGGGCATGGATTTACTTAGAGTTGTGGAAGAGTCCTGCCTCACAGGAATTATCCTTGGAGCTCTAAATTCTATGTTCTTCACTCTTATTCCTAAAGTCAGCAAGTCTGCCAATTTTAATGACTTCAGCCCCATCACATTGTGCAACTTCACCTACAAAGTCATTTACAAGATTATTGCCTCCCAAATCAAGGATACACTAGCCAACTGTATCTCCACTGAACAATTTGGCTTCCTAAAAGATAGGTTGATCTTTGACGCTGTGGGCATCACTCAAGAATGTATCCACTCGGCAAAGTTGAGAAAACTGAATTCGGTCATCTTAAAGATTGATTTAAAAAGAACATATGATAGTGTCAGCTGACAATTTCTCCATTTACTTCTTGACCAGATTGGACTGGATTGGAATGTCACTAAATGGATCATGGGCTGCATTAGCTCGGTCAACATGACAGTACTTGTGAATGGAATCCCTATTGAATTCTTTAAATGCCATCGAGGTCTTCGCTAGGGATGCCCACTGTCACCCCTGATTTTCTTGCTTGTCATAGAAGCACTCAGCAGAATGATGATACAAGCAGTGGAGAAGGGAACTTTCCAAGGACTCAAAGTCACTGCAAGCACCTTTATATCACACCTTCTGTTCGTTGATGAAGTCCTCATCACGGGCTCCGGAAAAGTCGAACACTGGTAGAATTTTAAAGTTATCCTTTCAAATTTTTGTGATGCAACAGGGATGACCATTAACTGCCACAATTCTGTATTTATTACTTAGAATATCTATCCAATTATAAGGCTCTTCCTACTATCAGACTTCAATATTAAAATTGAAACCCTCGACCAAGGGTTGAAGTACCTCAGTTTTTCTCTAAAACCAAACAGCTACAGAGTCAATGATTGGATGTGGCTTATCAAGAAGATTGATAAGAGGATTGGGAATTGGACCTATCGCTGGCTCTCCCTGGGAGGCAGACTTACCCTGGCATCCTCAGTTCTACAAAGCATCCCCGTTTATTGGCTCAACCTAGCGAAAGCTCTGACTTCTATGCTCCAACGCATTCATCTTTTGATCGGTATATTCATATGGAAAGGAGGAAAGAAAGGCACTAGATTTCATCTTACTAAATGGAAAAATATAGCAAAGCCAAAACAGTTTGGAGGCTGGGGAATCAAACACATACCATGGTTTTCCCAATCTCTGGCCACCAAATCTTGTTGGAGAGGTATTTTTGAAACAAACCTTTGGAACATTGTACTTAAAAACAAATATCTGAAAGGCATAGACATCATCTCTTGGCTACAAAAGGATGCACACTCCACCCAAAACTCCTCCATAATCTGGAAAAATATGATACACTCTCTACCAATCATCAAACGGTGGCTGGCATGGGAGGTCGGGACAGGTCAATGCATTATCCTTAGACATGACCCTTTCATTGGATGCAATGATTATTTTTAGTTTTCAATTCCACTCCTGCGTGCATTAAACAACCAACACTTATACACGTTAGCACAAGCATAAACGGTCATTACAACTAGAGCATGCCAACAGTGGTTGGATTCTCGTCAGTTGGGATTAACTGATACAATCGGCGCATAATGGGAAAGTTTTGTACAAAATCTGAGAAACAACGACATCCGAATCAACACAAAAAACAACAAGCTTATTTGGTCTTGGAACCGTTTGACAGGTAAGGTCACTGTTAGATTTTCTTATCAATCCATTATTTTTACAAATAATTTGGCTGTTGAGAAGTGGTGGCATAAAGCGATCTGGTCGTTTAATATCACAGTCAAATTAATTTGCTTCATGTGGCTATTCTTAGAGTATTGCATCCTCACAGGTATTAATTATCAGAAAAGAGGAGGCATTGACCCCTTAGTCTGCGCCCTTTGTCTAAAAGATGAAGAATCCGTCACTCATCTATTTATAAAATGTCAGATCACACAACTCATTTGGGCCAATATCTTCACAACACTGAGGATTGACAGTGAATGGAAGAGCTCCACCATTGAAGAAAACTTAAAACACTGGTTCTTCAAACTCCCTAATTTAAGACACATTCCTTTTCTGATTATGTGGGACATTTGGAAATTCATAAACAAAACTATGTTTGATAACTGGAACATAAATGACCCTTGGATACATAAAAAAGTTCTTTTGTCCATTCAAGAACATCCTTGCAAAGAGGAAGAAGACAAATTGGAGGTTTTACTGAACCCTATCTACTTCAACAACATTCCAATTGGCTTCTTTGACGGTGCAGCTACAGATAATACATGTGGCATAGGACTTTATCTAAAAATCTCATCGAGTCATACTATCAAAGCACAATTTGCCGGAGGTACATGAAACAACATGAAAGCTGAGTTGTTGGGACTGTGGGGAATCCTTTTACTTGCCACACTTCACTCAATTAAAAAACTAATGGTGGCAGGCGATTCAAAGGTCACCATTGACTGGATAAATGACAAATCCAATCTGGATCTTATTTATCTCAGCCAATGGAAGGAAAAGATCAGAACTTTAAAGAAAGACTTTGAGATGATACACTTTATGCACATCCACAGACAGTTCAATAAAGAAGCGGACAGTTTGTCCAAAAAGGCTCTCAATGACTCTTTATGATGGTTACTTTATGAAGAACACGTTAATGGATCTATTGCTAGATCCGAGAAAGTACTCACCCTGTAAGGAGGTATATAACTAGAAATAACTAACAGGTCATACTATGTTTAAGCCACTTAAAGTAACCTAAGGAATTCACAGTTAAAATCTGTTGAAGGAGAAAGAAAATTGCTATTACAGGGAAGTTTCTTTTTTGTAATCTGAAATTTTCATTTGATTCTAATAAGAATAACAGTGAAACTGTTTTTTTTGCGTGAAAAAAAAGTAGTTAAAGTTTAAAGGTTTTAGAATATTGTTTTAGTTTACAATTTTCTATATTTTCTATACTAGGGTTTGTACACCTTCCATATCATAAATAAGAAGATTTTATATACCAATTTGGTATGCTTGTTAGTAACCTTAAATTTAGATTATTATTATTATTATTAAAATAGATATTAATTATTAAATTACAAATTTGTTTTAATTTTATTTTCTATATAGAAAATTATAAAGTTTAATATTTTTTTAATTATTATTTAATAGCGTTAAAATTCTTTTGAATTCATTAACTTATTAAAAAATGCATTTTTTTTGTAAAATTTATTGCTATTTATTAATGTTATTAAGGGTATTGTGATTAATTTTTAGTTAATTGATTATAAAACGTTATTAAATAAGCGATTGATTAATCAATTATAAGGCATATAAGGATATAAGGATTAGAATATGGGGTTTAATACATGTTCAGGAGATAGCTAAGGGTAATTGACGAGTACCCCACAGTGCTAGCATAGCTAGCAATGTAAGAGAGTTAGCAGCTTACCCTGACAAAGTCACCAAGCTTAGAGGCTTTTGACCCCGACCTTTAGCCACTTACCTTATAGGAGTAATGTTTGTTTATAGACAAGTATAAAGAACTTACGCCTAACCCTATGTTTGCAAGTATAAGTTTGAGAAAATGTGGAATCCATTCAACTTTCCCCTGATAAGCATTTGGTTTGATGCAGATTCAGTTATTCAATATGGTTACGACTTGGGGAAATTGAGGCTGAGGGGCGTCGTCGCAAGGACCACCAACGTCGGCGCTACCACCACCATCGCATGAATTAACTCTCATTTTTTTCTCCTTAGAAGCTATTAATGAGACATTCAAGGGACGCCATTAAGCAGATGTCAAAGTGGAACCCCCACCATCTAGAGTGGGTAACCCTGAAGTATCGAGGGACTCAGAGGGAGGGCCTCCACCAGGGGACATCACCAGAGAACTACAGAAGATCAAACTCCCATAGTTTGTTGGGGGTCGTGCAAGTGAACATGTAGAGGCATGGTTGGAAGGAATGACGTGATGTTTCACTTTAAGAGACTATTCTTCCACATCAAAGGCAAAGATAGCGATATTTCAGTTGAGGGACAGTGCCTTGAATTGGTGGGGTAATCTGGAGAGGCAGTTGCATCTTACCCCAGACACCGTCTCAAGGGAGATTTTTGAGGAAAGGTTCTAGAGGAAATATTTGCATGCTTACTACGAGGAACAATAGGTAGGAGCATTTCATGCTCTGGTTCAGGGAAACATGACCGTGGAAGAGTACGAGATCAGGTTCATGGAGTTAGTAAAATATGTCTTGTACATGGATATCAATCAACGACAAGCAGAATGTTTTGTGTACGGGTTAAACCCTAAGATAAGGGCCATGGTACGGATGTGGAAACCATCGTCAGTAGTTGAATCAGTTGAAAATGCTCGTTACGCAGAGGAGCATATGAGCTTAAATGGAGGTATGAGGCCAACCATTCCACAACATCCTGGATTCATGGGGAAGGCCCCTAGGAATTTCCCCAGAGGAGGAAGCTCTAAGCCACCTCCTTATGGAAATAGAGTCACTCCTAGAGAAGTTACAACAGGTACTTCAATGGCAATGAGTGCAACATCCCACTCATCACCAACAATGCAGGCTGTCCACGACCTTCTCAAGGGGTAGCAAGTAGGGACAGGGGTTCCAGGGGAAGGAACTCATTTCAAAGACCATCACAGGGTAGTGTGCAGGTTCCATCTTGTGTTACTTGTTGGGGGTGTGGAGGACCCCATTACCAGTGCGACTGTCCAGAATCACAATCATGCTTTGTGCACAGAGAAGGAAAGGCCCTAATGGGAAGAGTGAGTAGTAGCCACCAGATTTATGCAGCGGTTAATAATCACCAAGTAGAACATCAATCCACAGTGGTGGAGTCGTCGAGTATGATAAATCATGTTAATGTTAAAATTTTATTTGATTATGGTGCTACAGATAGTGTCATTTCACCTTGTGCATTAGAAAAGTGTGGGTTGGCAGCCTACGAGCATGATGACTTTAAACAAGTCGAGATGGATTCGGGTGAAAAACAAGCGATATGACCTAGCGTCGATAATTGTCTAGTAGACCTGGGAGTGTGTACTACTAGGTTGAAGGTGTACTCCATTGCTCTAGGGACGTATGACCTAATCATTGGAATGTAATGGTTATAAGCCCATCGAGCTATGGTAGATTGTTTCACGAAAATAATGCTTTTTTTTTACGATGAAGGAAGGTCAGTAGAGATCCACAGTGTATGGAGGAAGGTGTCTCTATGCTTCATGTCAACCATGAAGGTTAAACGTTGCATGAGGCAAGGTTGTCGATTATATGTAGTGGAAGTAGTTAATGAAGGGAAAGGACCCTCCATGGATCAGTATCCAATATTGTCAGAGTTTGAGGATGTTTTTCTAAAAGAGTTGTCTGGTTTACCTCTTGAGAGGGAGTTTGATTTTACCATTGAGATAAAACCTAGTGCAGAGCCAATTTCCAAGACTCCGTATAGGATGATAATGCCAGAAATTTGTGAGTTGTAGATGCAGTTGAAGGAACTACTTGACTGTCAAGAACTTGGACAATAGTAGCTGGTGAGGATGAGCTTGTGCTAGAATAATTGTGGGGAGGATCATATTTTCTTTTGGGAGCGTAGGATTTGTTCCTAGTATTGATGATCATGACATCTTCTAGCTTTGCAAAATCTAGGACAACGATGGTAGTTTCTGGTATTTTACCAAAGATCTTATCTCTGGCGCTCTTCCTTACCTCACATGTGGCTTCCTCGTGGTGTTCCTCGCAAAAGTTACACCAAATTCGAGACATGATAGCTTTAGGATGAAAATTATTTTCAATTGGATTTCTAAAGGGGGGTGCAGAAGAGGATGAGGCTCCAGGGGTGAGAGGGGAGACAACTCCCTTTCGCTCATATGCTATGATACAATTATCCATATCTTGTACTAGTTGTAAGAGGGCGGACATGTCTTTCTGTTTAACCGATTCTCCCTGGGGAAGACCTGTTCTTTCGAGTTGTTCTTCATACTCTAAAAAAGTATGCAGAGCAGAACCGAGGTTATCAATGGATTTTTCCTCAAGCCTATGGTGATAGGGGGAAGGTAATGCATTGTAGTAATGCATCAAAGCGGATTGGTTCTGAGGTCAAATGAGTTCATGGATTTGATTATATAACTTAGTGAAACACAAGTTAAAGGACTTGATGGTTTCACCATCCTGATAGATGATGTTATTGTACTCCCATAACTGCTCAATTGGGCTTTTAGATCCCCCATAGGTGGACTTGAACCAATAAACTAACTCCTCCCAAGTAGAGAGAATTTTAGGAGGAAGGTCAAATAAATCAACCAGAACCTTTCCTTCCAATGAATTGACGAATAAGCGCATGCAAGTATCGTTTTCATTGGCTCCTATGTTGTGACAAGCATTCGAAAATGCCACCAGCTGTTCGTTTGTAGTGACAATGTTATTTTCTGAAAATCTCGGGAGATTATTTTTTAATTTAGGAAGTGGACGAGTAGCATGCACTAGGTTAAGAGGAGAGGAAACATGCCACGGTGTGGTTGTGGCATCTTCTTCAAACTGAAAAATCCCATACTTTTTAATGACTTTGGTGGGATTTGTGGTAGATTGGACATGGATATGGTGGCTATATAAGCTACCAAACACTGACGAAGCTGAAGGCTGAGAAGATGAAGCACTTCCAATGCCACCAGAGCCACCACTAGATGCCATCTTGTGGATGATAGGTGAGGGAGAAAAAGACTAACTGGATGAATCAGACAAATTTCTCCTTAGAGCACTTTGTTGGGTTGATAACACAACGTTCTTTCTTCATATTTCAACAACATGATTAATTTTAGGTGATAAGCCTCTTCTTCTTCTAGAAACATGAGAGTCTAAGGACATGAAAGTAAGGCCAAAACTGAAGGAACAAGAAGGTCATTGTTGATTTCTAGGTTGTCTACGTCTAGCTTCCCAACGTTCCTGGGCACTAATATCTCGTTCAATTGCTGCCCATGAATGATTAAGCTCAGCACGAGTATTGGCAGTGTCTAAAATGGTGTTGAACAAATTCAAAGCAATGATGGTATGATCTTGAAGACCTGGCTCAATATTAGGCTGCCTTGCAACATGCACAATCATTAAGAAATTAAACATTCAAAGAATCAATAACAAAAAAAAAGGATGTATTCAATGCTAATCAAGCATAAAAATTAACCAGAGGGATATTGAAGATCTCCCGAGTATGGTCACCAAATAAATGTTGAGGAAAATATATAAAATGATCTTACTCAAACATTTTCAGATCCTGCTTGGCTAAAGAAAGATAGACGGGAATATCACCCTATGTTTATAGCCATCAAAATTGATATCCTAATTCACGAGTATTGTTTACAAGTGCTTAGGCTGTTTTTTTATAAATAAAAGTTTGATAAAAAAATCATTATTTATGTAATTTTATGAACATATCAGATGTTGAAATAAATATAGAGACAGAAGTAAATACATCAAGTCAATAATCAAAACAGATAAGACATAAAGCAATCATTTATTTCATTCCAATTCATCAAATAATCGTTCTCTTTACAAAATTCCCTGAGGAAGTTTTGGACCAAAGTCAAACTTAGATGCCCCGATGAAATATACAAAAGGAATTCTGACAGAAAATAAAAAAATAAAATTTAAAAGCTGGATCAACTTGCCATGGATTGTTGCCCACTCAACTCTGCACAATAGCCTTTGTCAGTCATGAAATCTAATTCACAAACATACAAGTCTACACAAACTATCAAAGATAGATCAACACCTCTGAAAAACAAGTGTCTGAATGATGTAATTCAGCCCTGAATCTTGTTGTCTACAATAGGACCCTGCTATCATAAAAAATAATTAGGCTTCTAATGAATTAAGGAATGAATGAAAACTGAATTATCTCAACAAAAACTCAAAGAGAAAACCTTAGTATGCTTCTCCTTCTATTCTCCTCTCGTTCCTCCCTTTCCTTTTGCCTTTAAGCAAATTAGAATTGGTTAAATTAGTTGAACTACTTCCTTAGTTAAGTTAACTAAAACTCAACCAACTTTTTAGTTAGAGGGAAAAGTAATAAATCAAAATAAGGGTTTTTAAATAAATAATAACTAGTAGATGGGACCCCTTGCGATTCCCTTTAGCTTTTAACAATCATAACACAACTAGTTAATTAAACAAAACATCCCTCCTTGTGACTCCCATCATCACATTCATATTTGACAATTTATCTCAATGATAATTGAAATTATTTCCAAAATATATTACCCATATATCCAAAAATAGTGTGGTGTCCAAAATTTCAGAAGTCAACTGTTCTCAACAATTAATAAATAAAAGACTTAAAATCCATATTTCCCACTATGGGAAAAAATCTTTCCCTTATTACTGCTGTCACCTATTGACCTCTCTGAATTTGCCTTAGGCTGTGTGGAGACTTTAGGCCTAATCTCATTGAACACATGAGAGCAATCATCCCTCAAATGCATGCGAGAGGACACCGATTTATCAGATTCATTTGAGGGTGAGGAAGGGGCATCAATGGTTTTTCCTTTGTCAGGGGCATGGTGGGCCTCAGTTTTCAACCTTTTGCTTGCATGGGAAGAATGAACTGGTAAATGGACAGGGGGAGATTAGACAATTTGATTGATAGGCGGGGGAGCAGGTAAAGACAAGTTAGGCCAGCCATGATGTTGGGAGATTGTCGGGTGGATAATCTCTTGCCATCTGTCGTTCTCAGGAAATTCAGGCTGTAGTGACACATGAGGAGGCACGGGGATACCAGGGACCTGTGGGGCTTGGAAGGGAGGCCTTTCGGGCCTAGGTTGGACCACTCCTTTCCCAATCCAGTTAAAAAACCCATCTTGAAATAGCTGGCCTAACTCTTGCGAGTCTGCATCCAAGTGTATAGAGAATCTTGGCCTTCTAGGGCCCCTATTCCAATTACCTCTCCCTAGGTTACCTCTGCCATTGTTACCTCTACTGAAAAATCTCATTCCTGTATGCATAATTTATTAGAAAATAGTTTCTTTAACAACCATACATGACAACTCTTTTAAAATATGAAATAAAATTTGGGTCAGTAACATATCAAACTCATGCAATCCAATCCATTCAAATTGGTTAATAGTTTTCAATGAGAAGGGGGTGAAAAAAGGTTATAGGATATGCGAGGGGTTGTATTGAGCAAAAAATGTTAAAATGAGGGGGGAAAGATGATGATTACTGCTCATAGACAAAAAACAATCAACTGTAATGTAAACCAAATAATATGTCACTGTAATCCATCCCTGCGATCTTAAACTGTCATAACACATAGTTTCCTTTAACTGTAATTAAATTTTAGGAACATGAAGTAGATAATGAATATGGGAAGGCGAGGGGATTGTAATTAGCGAAAAGTGAAATAATGGTAGGGGAAAAGAGCGGATACTGTTCGAAAAATTAATTAAGTAATCCATAAAATAGTTATGTATTCAAAACCACTATCCCATCATCAATTAAACAATTACTGTGCCAATTAAACAATGATGTGTGTTAAAACTTGTTCACTGTCCACAAATTGATATTCAACGCTTTTAGTTAACACAGTGTCATCATACTCAAAATCAATACGCCTTCCAAACATTTTGTATAAAAATTCAGTTTCCTCTCATTTCTTCCATTTTATTTTTGAAACAAAATTCCAATAAACACACAGTCGTTTGTTTCAACTATGTTCAGCATCAAAACATTAACTACTGTCTATAAATTGATTCCTCAAATCAAACACAGACACAATTTCCTTTTAAAAATGTGCCTAATTCCATTCCTTCAACCAATTTAACAATTAAATTGCAATGAAACCATACTACTAAAAATATTGTTCCCATATCTGATGGCGCAATAAAAACATACAATTCACAATATAAATCATACACAGTGGACAACCAAGCCATAATCATCAATACTTCAAATTGCAATAATCCCGATCAGGCGATTAAAACACACAGTAACAACGACCATCATTTCAATTTATACCATGTTGTAGAAAACATACAGACCAACGCATAACGCAAAGAAGCATTTCTGCACATATCTAATTACTCCCAATCAAACCATAAAATAATGTTGAGTTAACAATCCAACTGTTACAACACGAGAGGCAACGACTGTATGCCCATTTCCATTTCTCAAATCGACTAATAAAACCATGTTGAGCTATCGATTCAACTGTCATAATAAATAATGCAGCGACTATATACCAATAATCAAAACCATTGTCGACGCTATTCCACCAACTCATAACAGTGAACAAGATACCCGACAGGATATAACTGGCTCAATTTATCAAAATCGGGCTTTGAATAATCAAGGGTTCGCTCGGTGGAACCAACATAGGGAGATTGGAGTCGACCATACCAACATCAGGTGAGAACCCTTCAAGAAAACACGATGGACACAAAGGGAACATAACCATTTTCTTGCAAGACAGGGTGATAGTTCACACCAGATAGGAGAGACTATGAACATAGGAGCAGAGGTTTCTTACTGGCCACTAAACAACACTGAGAACACGCAGGGCATAACCCTCGTGGTTTTCCCCAAAAAACCAAATAATGCTGATATAAATGGAGATCTCAGGTAATAGAAACCAACCCTAAATCAAACCTCTTGGCATAATATCCACCATAACCAACTGTGTAGAGACTAATAACATAAAACGAGCTCATGACCAGGTGGGAAACGATATGCAGTGACCCAAAGGTGGTTCAAATCATACACAACAACCCCATAACACCAAATATGACCTAGTATGGTTATAATATTGTGAGGAGACGACCAACAAGTCCAAACCAAATGAAACCCTCCAACAAAAACCCATACAGACAACAAAGAGCCTTCACGACTTCCACCACACAAAATAGTTAATGAAATTGCGACTTCAACCATCCAATTTTTCATTTGCAATGAATAACACACAACCATTCCAGAGAAGTACCACGAGATTACAAAGTTGCCAACCTCGAGAAAAACACAGACCAATACATCACCGAGCCAATATTTATTTCATAAATAGAGCGAGTTCATGGATGGGCGAAAAAAACATACCTGTAACCAAATGGCCTTAAAAATGCAAGCTTGGTCGAGCAGTTTCTTCCTCGCATGAATATCGGAGCTTAACCACATCGAAAATCAATTGAACAATAGCCAAGATAGGGTGATGGCCAGTGGGATAAGTATGGAGTGACATGCAATAAATGCACGTTGCTTCCATCCTCCGTTCATTCAATTACGTAGTACACAACAACCAACCAACATTAACCCATGCCATTAATCCATGCATCAAAACTTGCATACATTACTTTCCAAATGTGCCACCCGATCCATACTAACCATTAATCCAAAACCATACTATAACATATATCACATGCACTCATATAACTCAATAAAGCCACTAACATTGCTAGTTAGGACTAACATCATTTCTTTAATTTCAAATGCATATAGTATAACATAGTTTAGTTTCTCCTTCTTGAAATTTATTCCATATTGCTCTTGTTTCTTGTCATAACTTAACATGTGTCTTGTGCATGTACAACATGTGACGAATCATGGCTACAATAGCAATGCAATAACAGTGAATATAAGCCATTCATACAATATGGAATTTGGAGCTTAGAGCAATCAGAACCAACACATAATACGCATTATCCATTTGCTATCTGTCGTAAATAAAACCAGTATTTCACCATCAATCATGTAGAAACCTGTAAGAATCATCGAAATAGTAGCATAAAATGTGTAACAAGACTATCTCTGATCCTCCAATCTACAAGGGGGTCCCACCTACTAGTATTAT
>ML784488.1:732603-769614 GCA_009831015.1 Picea engelmannii
ATATATATATATATATATATATATATATCATTAGCTTTTAAATAATAGGCTTTTAACAATACTTTGCGGGCGAAATCCTCGTTGAGATTTTTATCATCAACACTGTGTGAGTTCCATCATTGGGAAAATATGTGTACTATGTCTCATTTATAGACGACTTCTCGAGGAATACTTGAATATATTTTCTCAGGAAGAAATCTGAAGTCTTTGATTGGTTTAAAGAGTTTAAGGCTCTTGTTGAGAATCAAACAGAGAATCAAATTAAGGTGTTGAGGACAGATAATGGTGGAGAGTTTTGCGGGAATGAATTTGAAGAATTATGTAAGAAGTGCAGTATAGCAAGGCAAAAGACTACTCTATATACACCTCAACAGAATGGAGTTGCAGAATGGATGAACATGACACTGATGGAAAAAGCAAGGTGCATGCTCAGTGGTGCCGGGTTAGGGCAAGAATTCTGGGCAGAGGCAGTGGGTATTGCATGTTACCTAGTCAACATATCACCCTCGTCAGCAATGGATGACAAGACTCCACAAGAGGTATGGAATGGTAAGAAAACTTCTCTCACACATATCAATGTATTTGGATGTGAGGGCTATGTTCATGTTCCAAAGGAAAACATGAATAAGCTAGATATGGAGGCTGAAAAGTGTATCTTTATTGGGTATAAATATGGTCTTAAAGGTTATAAGATTTGGAACCCATAAACTAAAAAGGTTATGTATAAATGAGATGTGGTATTTAGATAAATAAAAGATGATGTCAAACAAGATTTCCTACCAAGTAAGGAAGGACCAAAGAAAATAGATTTTTATTTAAAGGATGATGAATTAGACTCAATAGAAGAACATGAATAATAATAAGAAGATCCTCATACTCTAGTATTGAGTAGATCAGTTCGGGAAAGAAGGCAACTAGAAAGGTATACTCCACCTGGTTTTTGTTCAAATTTTGATTTTTCTATTACTGATGATGATCCTAGAACTTTCAGGGAGGCAATGGATTCAGAGGATGGAAAACTTTGGAAAAAGGCCATGGATGAAGAAATGACATCCCTAGATAGGAATGAGGCTTGGGATCTAGTGTAGTTTCTGACTGGAAGAAATCCCATTGGCAGCAAATGGGTATTTAAAAAGAAGCTGAATGTAGAAGGAAAAGTGGAGAAACACAAAGCTCAGTTAGTAGCAAAGGTATATTCACAGGTTGAGGGAATTGATTTTGGTGAGATTTTTTCCCCTACTGCCAAGTTAACTTCTATTATATTTCTGTTATCTATTGCTAATGCATTTGATTTTGAAGTAGAACAGATGGATGCGAAGAAAAAATTCCTACATGGGGATCTGGAAGGAGAAATCTATATGAAGAAGCCAGAAGGATTTGTTGTGAAGGGAAAGAAGGAGTTGGTATGCAAGCTGAAAAAAGTCCCTATATGGTTTAAAACAATCACCAAGGATGTGGTATCAAAAATTTGATACTTATGTGTTGGGACTTGGCTTCACAAGAAGCAAAGAGAATCACTTTGTGTATTTTAAATTAATCGTTGATCATTTGATTTATTTGGTCTTGTATGTGGATGACATGTTGCTGATAGGAAACAACAAGGATATTATCTAGGATGTGAAAATTGAGTTGTCCTCTAAATTTGACATGAAGGATATTGGTGCTGCAAATTTCATTTTGGGCACGAAAATTAAAAGAGATCGAAAAAACAAGAAACTCTGGTTAAATCAGAGAAAATATGTGGAGACAATATTACAGAGGTTTAATATGCAGGAATGTAAACTGGTCAAGGTCCCTATTCCCATTGGTGTAAAGTTATATGTGGATCAGTGTCCCAAGACACAATAAGAGGAGAAGGATATGTCTTGTGTTCCATATGTGAGTGCAGTTGAGAGTTTGATGTATGCAATGGTCTGTACTAGACCAAACATTGCACATGCAATGGGGGTTTGAGTAGGTATATGTCAAAACCAGGGAAGGAGCATTAAACAAAGGTAAAGAGGGTTTTCAGGCATTTGTGTGGAACTACTAGCTATGGATTGTGATACCAAGGAAGACTAGGATTGGACAGAGTGTTGGACATACATGGATTTGTGGATGCAGACCGGGCTAGAGATCTGGATCGTAGGAGATCTACAAGCGGGTATGTGTTTAACTTGTTTGGAGGAGAAATCGGTTGAATGAGAAAAACACAGTATGTAGTGGCACTTTCAACTATAGAATTTGAATACATGGCAGCCACTCATGCAAGCAAGGAAGAAAAATGGTTACAAATATTGTGTTCAGGTATTGGGTTGGTAAAATAAGATGTAAGGCTAGATTGTGATAGTCAGAGTGCAATTTTTCTGGTGAAGAACCCAACTTATCATTCAAAGACAAAGCATATTGATGTTCAATATCACTTTGTGAGAGACATGGTTGAAGAAAAGAAGGTGTTGTTGATGAAGGTGGACACTTTGAATAATGTTGTAGATTCATTAAAAAAAATTGTGAGCACTAAGAAGTTCTCTTGGTGGAGAGGATCTATGGTCATTGTTGCCTTGGATTGTTGACTATGTAACCTTGTAACCCTTTGTATGCAAAGAAAACAACAAGTGGGAGAATGTTGGGTATTCCTTATATTCTTTGCCTCGAGAAACGTGTCGCCTTTTTTCCTCGATTTTCATGTCACCTCGATTTTCATGTCCATTTTTGGGTGGTTTTTTGGCACATGGTTTTTTTCCGATGGTTTTCTATTTTCGGTTAAGGAATTAGGGTTGTTGACTAATCCAGGTCATTGGATTAGGTTTTTGGATGCTGCTGGCTCCTATATGTATATTGTATTGTAAACAATGTATGATGTGAATGAATATAGAATATGTTGGTTTTCCCAGTTTGGGTTTCCAGGAGAAAAATCTCTGTGTAATGTGTGTATTTTCCATTGTATATTTTATGTTCTTTTATTGAAACTTTGTTTGCAGTAAATAATTGTAAAAGGTTAAAATATACACTCTCTACTACATTTTGCTTGATGACTTTCATCTCTATGCAACTCTATTGATTTCTTTTTGGTTTTCAGAACTCTATGATGAACTCTTGCTTGACCTCATTCATCATCCTAGTAATTTCTTGCAAGTTGCTTTGTACATATTTCGCAACATTGTTTGAAACTCAACTAGTTTTGTTTCAATAGTGATAATGTTCTTAGCACTTCACACTGCTTCACACAAAAACTAGTGTTTCTTGGAATCTCCATATCCATTTCCCAAGAACTCTGGAAACTGCAACATGGATCTTAGTTGCATTATGACCATCTTGATACTAAAACCTTTAATAAACACAAATCCTCTTTCTCTTGTTTGGATCATGAGATCCTGACTTTTATATGAAAAGAGACTAACTGGATTGTTGTTATCTAAATTTTTACCATAGTTTTGTGGGCATTTACTACTACTTGATATATTTTCTTCTTTACTTTGGCTATAGTTCTATATACTGAGCTTTGGATTAACATATTTAGGGTTACCTCACTTTGAATAGAATGCACAAGGGGTGATGTAGGTGTTGTGTTGAGTTTGTTTCCTTCTAGGGTTACGATGTTCATTATTTCTTCTTCTCCAAATAATAAGAATATCAACACTTACATGATCAAGTTGTGTTTTTGTGTCAGGATTCCCATTAACTAACTCATCACATGTATCTTATTCACATGTGGCCTCATGTTGTAGTGTTTCCAATCCATCCATCTGCACTCATGCATCCACCATCAAGACTGCTTTAGCTTGTCCCTAGGATCTTGTGGACATCCCTACACTCTCCCTTTCTTAAGTGAGCCCTTCTTCTATCAACAACCCCCTTTCTTATAACCATGAACCACCTTTTTCTCCTATTTTTCTTAGATCTTCCCATTCTTGTATTCACAACTAGCTATTGTCTCCATTTCTTATTTCTGTTTGTAACACTTCTATACATTCATGAATTGATCTCATCTTTCTTAAATACCATTGGTTAGTTATTACAATATGCCTCCAAGATTTGTCTAGTCTCTCTTTTGCACTGTCTGCCACCATGGTTTCTCACTCCCTTGTCTATGCCTACAGTTTCACCATCATTGTTCCATCACACCCCTTATCAAAGAGATTACGGTTCCATATTCTCCAGTGAAAAGGTAACAATTCCTCCTAAACACATGCTTATCCAAGTAGTAATTTCTTTCACTAGCTTTCTCCATGGACTCTCCTAAAATTTTCTTCATCCGATGAGTAAGATTGACATTTTTCTACTACAAACCCAAAAATATAGGTTTTTGACATACTTTTGACTCAAAAATCTATAGCTCTCATTGAAGGGTCATCACAACTCTGTAATGCAATTGAATTTTGAGAGTTCAGTGTTGCAATCTTTGCTTTTCTACACTGTCGATATTTGGGGTTATCCTCAAGTATTTGTAGCCATTCAAACAAGCTCATGGAAAATGCAATGCAGAACATCTCATAAATATCATTGAAAATTTTCTCCCCTTAAATCATTGTAGTGTCCATCCAATCAAAGTAGCATTCTTTCAGGAAAAAATATCTATCTTCTCATCAAACTAGTCTTGAAGGTATTCCTTCACGAACTTCTTCTCCATCATGTTGCAATGTCCCAATTTTCATTGTGAAGTCTTGATAATTCAACCATTTTTTGTCTCATAGTAGAAGACGATGGTCCATAGGGTTGTCCAACAATGGAGTCATATTTTAGCACCAACATATCAATCCCTTGGGATAGGGAATGCCTCACTTGAGGTGCATTACCAAGATTTTAGATTAATGGGAGAAAGTTGTTGAGAGGATAGTCACAACCATATATACACTCATACTCTAACAAACAAACTATCCATTCATTGCATTCATCATTAGACTTATCATTCAAATGCCATTCATAAGATGTCACCACAAATGCAATCGTCCATTACTGTAAGTAAATCAAAATAACAATGGAATAATACATTATAATGAAGAACACATCATCAAAATACATAAATAGTACACTATTTTTTTTTAATAGGGGTACTATTCCATTAATATTAAACATAATTGGAAGCATCATTACAACCCTCATCATAGCTCACAAGCATTGTAACTCAATAAAAAACACATAATCTTTATGATCCCTATATCTTTCAAACTCTTTATAGGTTGAATATTCACATAATTAAACTTGTGCTCTTGGATGTTGGGGTTCCTTTTGGTTGTTTCTTTACTGCTAGTGCAATAAAGACAATATATAGTCAATTGTTCCTTTGTTATTCAACATTTTGTAGTCTTCTTCTAATTAGCTTCTCAAAACTTGTGATATTTTCCTGATTCTCTGGCCCCTACCACTCACAACCTTTGTATTTATTTATTGCTACCAACTACCCCTAGGTCTAGGTGATGTCATGCAGATCCAACTATTTGTAACGTCTATGTCATCATGTCGTTATAAAAATTGAAGGGTCAACATCTTATTTTGTTTAATCCAAGCTTGAAGATAATTTATATGCCAAGAACTGAACCAAAGATACCCCTACTTAGCAATGTAAGAAGGATGGTAGCTCTGAGGCATCTATCCACCAGGGAGTGTGTAATTCCCACCATATTGTTGATAGTTGTGCACATTAACACTCCTGGAAAAATCACAATGCTTTGGTCACACATAATGTTAAAAGAGATGGAAAAACCATTGGATGGATAAATGGTGCACAATCCATAAGACACCATAACACTATAATAACTAATATTGTGCATAGAGGACCCTTATTAACCTAGGAAAATGTTTGCACTCCGTGTAAAATAAAAGAAAGTAAATTCTCTATTTAGAGAAAATGCTTATGTTTCCCATTACATAGACTAAAAAAGTCAACACACCAACTAATCCCCTGGATCCATAGAAAGAGAAGGAGTGCCTCTTCCACTCTTCATTGTGGGTAGATGGTAAACCTATTCACTTCATTTAATATCATTGAAGATAAAAGAAACACACAATCACTAATATGATCAAAATATTTAACTTGTCTACAACACTGTGTTAGCACTTGGTAAATTGTTGGGTTGAAGAGAATGATCTACCAAGGTAACCTACAAACCAACTTTAAGACTGGAACCTAGCCTTCTCAATCTAGAGAGGGCTCTCTCCGAGACCTAGTCTCTGATAGATAATAACTATGGATTGACGACTAGATTTATATGCTTGAGAAAGTTTTTTCTAGTTTCGCTGGAAATGAAGTATAGTACTTTTTGGGCTATGGAGTCAACCCCTTGAAAACAAGAGAAATCAATGACTGGTAAGGGAATCTTTGAGAGGATAAAGGCTATATAGGCAATGGTATTTCAGTTTCAATATCGTTGTGTATGTCGAAAGAAAGGAGAAACATAAAGAAAATCAGAGCACCATTAGAGATGAATTCCGACCTAACTTAGAAGAAAACATAGAGTTTAAATGGTTGCGTCTAAAGCACCACGAGATAAATTTTAAACCCTTTAAATATTTCCAATTTAAACGACCGAAACAAACATTAATTTGCAGGAAACAAGAAGTACATACGAAGATAGGATCACAATACATCAAACCACCACCACTAGAATATTTTCATCGAAAGATTCAGGACCTCTACATTTATATTTCCATCGGATTCAGGAAATTACATTCAAGAGTGTCATGTCTACACTTTTTTTCGAACCCTACTTACATAAAAAAGATCCAATATATAGAAAACTAACACCCTCCTCGGCTGCTATGTTCGAACTACTTCCCCCTAGAATCCTGGATTTGGTTACTCTCCCCTTGGACAACCTTTTCAACAAAATTTACTAAAAATAGAAACCCGACTACGCTTAATCATAACATGACCGACATATTCGTTTCAATCATTTGGTCATGAGTAATATTCGACCATCTAGTTGTGATAAATCAACGTGTTCTTCCAAGGGGTGCCCGAGAAATCATGCATAATGATGGAAACTATGTCACCTTTGTATAGCGGACTCTGGTTGCTGCTGTGCGATCACTGACTATAGCATGCACGTGGCGAGTTGGTGTAGCGGATGTCCATTTTTGGTCTCTCGTGCAACTCCAGGTAGTAGCAATGGTTGGGGACCATGCCTCTCCTTCAAAACTTGCATGTGTTTCATTAATACCTTCCCTTCTCATCAGGTAAGCTTACAGCATTTGTGCAACAAATATTCACTGCGCAAGTGTTGCGTTTGAATTCTTGTTAATGTAAGAAAGCAAGCTATGTACGGGAAAAGATTCCATGTCATGATCCAAAAAGACAAAAATGGAGCTCCCTTACTCATGCTTCCGCAAATCCAATTAGGGGATTTATCTCGTCCTTATCTTATGCCTCCAACTTCGCCTGCAACCTTAAATATATGACTGTTTTTCTTAAAGAGAAGTTCCATTTTTTCAAACTCTTCACCTGTCTAAAAAAAACCGCGTTTATTTTCAGTTTTTGATTGAGCATCAGAGAGAGCTGCACATGCATTATCAATAGCTGGTCTACACTCTTTGAAATGTTTTGTGATTTTTTCCTCTGACATCCTTTGTTCCTCCATAAGCTCAATGATTACATCTTGGGCCTCTCTGAGCTATTTTTTAAGCCAATTTACATTATTTTCCCTCAATGTGGGTGGGGTAGGGAGTAACTAACCTGCTCGACTTTGCAAAGCTAGTGTTTCAATAATATTTTTTGCCAGCTGTCTTCTCAACTCTCAGTTTTCTTGATAAAATTGGGCAATAACGTGTTGCGCTTGCTTTAGTTGTTGCTTCATTTCCTGAGTATTTTCATTTTCCTCACCTAACTCCACCTATCTTTCATCAATTCTCTTGTTTGCACCTTCAACAAGCTCTAGTTAATAGTGTGCATGGGAAATATCTTGGCAAAGGATTTGGTGCACGGTTTACTAGGAGCTTGGATCTCCTCAGTTTTATCAGTCAATCTTGACCTGCTTTTCTTCTAAGATGTTGGCTGACTGAATGACGAATCTTCTATTTCTTTCCCTTTTCTTTTTTCAGTAACATGTTCCTTTCTTGCCTCTGAACTATGAAGTGTTGATTCCTCTGCAAATAGAGGAATGACTCCTTTAGGGTCTCTAGGAATGTTAGCCGAAACCAGAAAAGAATTTCAGTCCTTGTTCAAATGTCTCAATTCTTCAACCACTAACAACTTAATTAATGAAAAATGGAATAAATTGTTCCCTGGATGATTAGCCTTGGCCCGAACACCGTCTGCCATATTCCCCAGGATTCGACACAAGAAGAAAGGTAGGTTTAAGGGATTTTTCTTTGTGAAGTGCATTAGTAACCTGATGTGGTATGGATACACCCTGTCAAACCTTCCTTTACAGGTGAAATATTTTCTGATTATCTTCAGAAGTTTCTTGAAAGATTCCACGAGATACTGGCTTGGAATGTCAGCTCCAATTTTACGATTTCGACATTCGGGCTTGATGAAATCCATATAACATGAAATTTATAAGGGCATGCCTTTAAACCATTTTTCTCCGTGCGGAGCCCAGTAAAATTGAGGGCGAACTGCTCAACCAATTTCACATTATATCCTTGGATCCTTTCGCAGAAACGCATACATCCGACTTGTTAAAAAGACGCCCTGATCGTTGGGTCTTAATTTATCAACTCCAATTCCTGAGGTTTTAGGAAACTGCCATGATGCTGGTATATATTAATTTCACGTGCACAATAATGAATTGTAATACCATCTCTGCACAGAAAATAAGAATGATGAACTTTGCAGAGATTGCAAGAAAAGGTAGCAACATGAATCTTTGTGCGACAAAGAAATCAGTAACAAAAATTCCTAGCGCGATAGCAAAGCGCAACCGAAAATTTCGGCGCAGTGGGAAAACTTGGCGCGACAGTAAAGTGCGACGAAAAATTTCGGCACAGTGGGGAAACTCGGCGTGGTAGCAATTTTCAAACAACAGTGGGAGACTTGGCATGGTAGTAAAGTGCGACATAAAATTTCGGTGCAATGGAGAAACTTGACGTGGTAGAAAAAATCAATGGGGAAACTTGGCGCAACGAAAGACTCAATGCAACAATAGGTAATTTAGAAGGAAGAAGGTTGGCTATGAAAAGAAAACAACTTGTTCCAAAAAGATTAGTATGTAGCGATCTCCATAAATACTTTTAAGCAATGACTGAAAACAATGGAGGAGACAAAACAAATTCAAATCAAATAGACTTACAATACGACTGACAACAAATAACTTTTACACAATGAAGGGCTCCAGAGCTTGCTGAAAAAACTATGGACGACGCACAAATTCTAAAAGTGATGGAGAAGCATGAAGGGTGACCAATATTTATTCTTGTATGGATAAGGGATGAAATCATGGAAGAGGACGATAAATCCATGGAGATGAGAAGTTCGAAAGCAGGTTGAATATTTGCGCAACAAACTCGTGCAACGGGTACACTTTTGAAGTGTGCAAAGTACAAATGATAGGAGTGGCAAAGTACAAATGATAGGAGTGCCATGATTGTTCACTTTTCTGACTTCATGATTAGGTAATTATGCTCATAATAACTTATGACATGACCTTTATCCTAGCCACTTGACACGACTTTGGTACCTAAATTCCCCTTTTTTGACATGAATCGATATTTTAGAAGATGAACCCTTACAAATCACACATGACTAATCATTACACCCTTTCCCGACTCTTATCGAATGTTCTTGCTCGATTTTTCAAACCATCCCTTAGTTTGTCACCGACCCCATAAACTTTGACACACCAACTTCGACTAATTTAGGAAAACTTTGTTTTTTGAAATCACTAAGACATGACTCTAAAACATTGGATGAACCTATGACTCTAACTATTAAAAACATGGTGCTAATACACTTCACCTACAATTGTACATTGTTGGGTGGTTGTGCTAAGGAAAATAACTATGCATCACACAATAATGTAGGTTCAATACATAATCAAGCCTTTCAAAGATGGAGTGATAATAAAAACTAACATTGTTCACAATGCAATAATTCCCTCCATAATAGCTTGAAAGATGATTTTTTTTTACCAAGCCTAACCTCAAGCCAAAAAGTTACACTTAAATTGATTGCACATCCTCGACATGTTCACGGAAGAAATCAATTTGGTTATAACTATGGTTACTGGTAAAAACATGCTTAGAACAAATGTGATTGGAAAAACTCTTTGGAAATCATGTGGGGCCTAATACATAATGTGTTTGGAATAATTTTTTTTTTTTTTCCTAGTGGGATAAGTTACACCTTCCTACAAGTGCATGGGAAGGTGGTAAATTTCAGGGCTTGTAATGCACAAGTGGGGTGTCAAGACTTAAGGATTTGAATACACCATATGAATGTTCCACTTTTTGATTCATGGTATTTAGTGGGTGAACTAACAATTAGAAGGGTCAAGGAGGCCCACTTATACCTTGACCCATGAGGACATGCAATTAATTTAATTTTGGGTAAGTCCAAATACCATCAAGTACCAATACATCTCGATATGTAGAAAACCACTTTCAGGCTGAGAGAGTACATGTATATTAGATAGTGATCCATTCCATTTGAACTTACCAATGCAACAATGCCTTTCATGTTTGTAAATTCATATTTCTAGAATGTGCCATCATGTGTGGGAATGTTTCTATGTATTATTGTGTTAGTATTTATATTTACTAATATTATTAGTGGATGTTACACATCGTTGGGGGAGAATAAAACTCATATCGCTTATGAACGATGTTCTATGCCCATTTATCAACAAATTTATTTTTTTGTACATAAAGTGGAACTTGTAGGCTACATGGAAACACAAGTTTTACACCTAGGTAAGTGCACCTTTACTATAAATATACCTTTTTTTACTTCAAGCTACATTGTCAACGAGTGTAGAGTACACATATACCAAGAGAAATTCCAAGTCATTGTTAATCCCTAGATAAAGCCCCATGTTATATATAAAACCCATTATTAAGCCCTAGATAAGGAATTATTACATTTCTAGTAGGTTGGCTAGAACCCTTTCATCATAATTGTACCCCTTTATCTCCTATATATATATATATATATCAAGGAGATATAGTATTAGGATCATCTTATATAATCTCATATTGTATTTTGAAGTTGATATATTGTAAAAGGAGGTACTACCCCTCGAAGTGGACTGTAATTATTGACTTTTTATCATTATTAAGGCGTTGGATCATAACATTTGGTATCAAGGCTCATTAATCCTAGGGTTTTTCTTCTCCAAGAAAGTCATCTTATAGTTTTCGCTATAATTTTTTCTCAAGCATGATTCAGACCTTGAAAATTAGAGGTTATTTATAGGAAATATCAAGGTATCTGTGGTAAAAATTTCATCTTTTGGGTCGTCATACTTTCAGAGATACACCCCGTGGAAGATAGGGTATTTGGTCCTATTAACTTGTCTCAAACATGTGTTCTGGGTAAAATAGTCATATCTTCTTCAAAGAGGGTCCAAATTGAGTGAGACTAGTTGCATTGGAAATTAGATAGTCTGTAGTATTTTTGGTACAATTTTCAGATTTGAATATCAAATATTATGCGCAAGGCACGCTATAAAATTTATCTCTCCTGGAAAGGCCAAAACTTAGCTAGGTGTGGGGAAGTTATCCTAAATTCCACTTGGCACATCCAATTTTGATCAGACCCATGGCATTGAAGAGAAGACATTTCATAGTACTACGGGTTGAAATTTTAGACTCACAGGGGTTGAAATTTCATAAATACATCATAAGGAAGGTCGACTAGGAGGACAAACTCCAAATTAAGGGCTAAAAAGATACACAACTTACAATTGTCATAATTTTTTATTGGAAGATCTGTTTTTTGTGATTCAAAATTTGAAATTAAGAAGAGAAGGAGGAGAATTATTATTTTGTTACATGGCTCCAAAGGCTCCTCCAAAATTTACTTCACCAGCTAAACCTCCAGAAAGCTCAACCATGAATCAAGATGAAATCAATGAGATTTATTGTAAGATGGAAAAGAGGACCATTGAAATGGAAAACAAGATGGATAAGAAGATGAATGAGAATAAGAATGAGATGAAAATAAATATGGAAGAAACAGAAAATAATATACATGAGAAGATGGAAGAAATGAAAAATAATATAGATAAGAAGATGTAAGAAATGGAAAATAATATAGATAAGAAGATGGAAGAAATGGAAAATAAGATGGAAGAAAATAAGAATGACATGAAAAAGAACATGAATGAAAATAAGGAAGAAATACAAAAGTATATGAAGGAATTGCAATCTTCCATGTCTTCTCTGCTCATTCAGACTCTAGATGAAAAACACCCTAAACTAGAAAATAAAGGTTATATTGAACAACCTGCTGACAATAAGCAATTCTCAAGTGGATTTAACTCTAATAGTGGAGTTAATTGTGGTGGTGGTCCTAAATTCAACCTTCCCAAGATTCAATTAAAGAAGTTTTATGGAACAAAGGTATTTACCTGGGTAAACCAAATAGAGAAATATTTTAAACTGCATAATATTATGGATGATAAGAAAAGGATTCACATAACAACTTTGAACTTTGAGATAAAACCATATCAATGGTACCGATGGGTAGTAAAAAGACAACCCCCTTTTTATCATTATACTTGGGGTTTATTTACAAGAGACTTAGAAGCACAGTATGGGAAAGTTTGGGAACATGACTACTTCAGTCAATTGACAAGAATCAAGCACTTAGGGGATATTGAATATTATAATTCAGAATTTTAGGTATTGGCCACACGGATGGATGACATAAGTGATGAACAATTGTTGCAAGCTTACATGGGTGGATTAAACGAGAATATTAAACATGAGCTTTTCTTAAGACACCCTAAAAATGTTATGGAAACTATGCAATATGCTTATCATATTCAAGCTAAGAATAAGGCTACACAGAAGTTTACCATTGTTGCACACACAAGGAGTAAAGATTTTTTTGGGGTTCATAAGACAAGTGTACCTCAACTGAAAAGGTTAACACCTCAACAAATGGATGAAAGAAGAGAAAAAGGATTATTATTCAATTGTGATAGCAAGCATAGTAAGGGGCATAAATGAAGTGAGAAAAAATTATTCTACATAGACTGTGAAGAGGAAGAAGATTAGGAATTGGAACCGTCTCAAGATCCAAATATATAAGAGACTACTCCAACAATATCTTGTCTTGTGTTGGCTGGCATCAATACTCCACAAACCCTCATGATACAAGGATACATCAAAAAGAAAAAGGTGACTGTATTGATTGATTCCGGTAGTACCCATAATTTCATCAATTACAAGGTAGCAAAAGATCTCAATCGCTTTGTATATCCCTTACCATAGTTTCAAGTAATGATTGTATATGGAGTTACCATAAATTGTTTAGGGAAATTCCATAGTATTAAGCTCGACATGGGGTATTATTTTGTGGATATCCCCATGATTACCATCCAAATGGGTGGTGTTAATGTTGTATTAGGCATCCAATGGTTACAATCATTGGGAACACTGGCCTTTAAGTTTCAAGATATTTTCATGAATTTTTACTCAGATGGAAAATAAATTGAGCTTAGAGGTATCCAAGGGAAACCCTCTAAAGTGATAATCTCTAATAGCATGGAAAAATTACTAAAAAAGGGACACCATAGTGTAATTGCATAGTGTGCTCACTTGATGTTCAAACATCTATTGTGCCTGCTCCATCAGATCTCCAAATAATTATCAACAATCATTCCAAGGTATTTGGTGAAATTCCTAAGGGTCTTCCACTTGCTCGAGATCATGACCATGCTATTCATTTTCGACCAGGAAGTGTACCACCTAACATTTGGCCTTACAGATATCCATATGCACATAAGAGTGAGATTGAGCGCATGATCCATGAAATGTTATAAGATGGCATCATTCAACATAGCCAAAGTTCTTTCTCTTCACCAATGGTGTTGGTTACAAAAAATGATAGTTCACGGTGTCTGTGTCCATATTATAGACAACCCAATAAAATTACCATCAAAGATAAGTTTCCTATCCTTGTCATTGATGAATTATTAGATGAATTGCATGGAGAAAAATTATTTATTGAGTTGGATCTTTGTTCAGGATATTATCAAATCAGAATGAGGCAGGAAGACATTCCTAAAACAACTTTTAGAACACATGAAGGTCATTATGATTTTTTGGTTATGCCATTTGGTCTTACTAATGCACCTTCAACATTTCAAATCTTGATGAATTATAATTTCAAGCCCTTCCCTTAGAAAATTTGTGTTAGTATTTTTTGATGACATACTAATCTACAACAAATCTTGGGAAGAGCATATACAACATGTTGACAGTGTATTACAACTATTGGAAGAATAACAACTTTATGCAAAGCCTTCCAAGTGTGCATTTGGGGTTCAAGAAGTGGAATATTTGGGTCATAGTGTATCTCATGAAGATGTAAAAGTGTCCCCTAACAAAATCAAAGCTATGAGGGAATGGCCAATTCCAAAAACCTTCAAGAAAATTAGAGGATTCTTAGGATTGACAGGCTATTACTGCAAGTTTGTCAAGAATTGTGGTCAAATAGAAACACCTCTAATAGTATTATTAAAGAAGGAAGCATTTTCTTGGACCAAATAAGCAACCAAAGATTTTGAAAAAATTAACGAGGCTATGTATAAAACTCCCATCTTGGCCACACCCAAATTTACAAAAACATTTATGTGGAGTGTGATGCCTCAGGCCATGGAATTGGTGCATTTTTAATGCAAGAAGGAAGGCCCCTTGCATTTGAAAAAATCCAAATTAAAGGAAAAGACTTAGTCAACCCCATTTATGAAAAAGAAATGTTGGCCATAATACATGCAGTTTAGAAATGGTTCCCTTACCTAATAGGAAGACACTTCAAAGTAAAATCAGATCATGATAGTTTGAAGTACTTCTTGGAGAAACGATTGTTTTTAGAATAGAAACAAAAATGGATTACAAAGATGTTGGGTTATGACTTTGAAATTATATATAAAAAAGGAAAACATAATGTTGTGGCAGATGTCCTTTCCAGGAAAGAAGAAGAAACAAAAGGTTCACTATGTGCTATTTCTATTCTGCAATTTGATTGGGTGGAAGAAGCAAGGATAGAATGGAAGCAAGATCAAGAGTTATGCAAGATCATTCAACAACTACATGAGGACCCCAATTCAGTAGATAATTTTGTCTGGAAGAATGATTTGCTATGATATCATGATTTACTATATTTATGTAAGAATTCCCAACTCAAACAAAATGTCCTTATGGAATTGCACACTTCTCTTATAGGGGGACATTCAGGATTCTTGAAAACATACCATACGATCAAGAATAATTTTTTCTGGGAAGGTCTTAAGAATGAAGTTCAAAATTTTGTGTCTGAATGTTTGGTATGCCAATAGAATAAGGGAGAGACAATCAAGACTCTAGGTCTCCTACAACCATTAGCTATACCAAATCAACGCTGGGAAGAAGTTTCAATGTATTTTATTACAGGTTTACCCAAATTCGAAGGAAAGATTGTCATAACTAACAAATTATTCCCATTTTTTCTCTCTTTCTCATTCTTTTAAATCAAGTACATTAGCCACAAAATTTATGGAAACAATTCAAAAGCTACATGGAGTCACCAAGATTATTGTAAGTGACAGAGAACCAATTTTCACGGGAAATTTTTGGACTGAATTATTTTCTTGTTTGGGTACTCAATTGGCTCATAGATAATGTTACCACCCTCAATCAGATGGGAAAACTGATATTGTGAATAAATGTCTAGAAGTATATATTCATTTCTTTTCATCCGATAAATAGAAACAATGGGTTAAGTGGTTTTCCTTGGCAGAATGGTGGTACAACACATCCTTCCATACTTCATCAAAATGTCCCCATTTCTGGCACTTTATGGATATCATCCTGCATCCATAAAATCACCGTTGAAAGGGAATACAAAGGTTCAAGCAGTGGAGGACCACATAGGGAACCAACAAGAGGTCCTCAAACTATTGAAGGACAACTTGGTTATGGCATAAAATATGATGAAACACCAAGCAAATAAACATCATGATGAAAGGGATTTTGAAGTGGGGGATTGGGTATTTTTAAGGTTACAACCATACAAACAAATCTCCCTCAAGCAACAAAAGAAGGACAATAAATTAACACCCAAATATTATTGCCCCTACAAGGTTTTGCAAAGGATTGGAACTATGGCTTACAAATTGGAGTTTCCTCCATCTGGTCTTCCATGTTTCTTTCTTAAAGAAGGTCATCAACAACAAGATCCCAGTCCAAACTATTTTACCAGAGATCAATGAAGAAGAGAAAATCATACTAGATCCAAAAACAATCCATGAAACAAGAATCAAGCAACTGAGAAATCGAGCAATTACATAGTACCTCGTCAAATGGAAGAACCTACTAGTGGAAGAGGCGAAATGGGAAGACGAGTTATTCGTGTAGAAGGACTTGTGGTTAGTCAAATGTTGATGACAAAACTTGTTTGAAGGGGAGGGGCATGTTAATCCCTAGATAAATCCCCATGTTATGTATAAAACCCCTATTAAGCCCTAGATATTGAATTATTACATTTCTAGTAGGTCAGCTAGAACCCTTCATTGCACCCTTTCATCATAATTGTCCCCCTTTGTCTCCTATATATATCAAGGAGATATAGTATTAAGATCATCTTATCTCATCACATATTGTATTTTGATGTGGATATATTGTAAAAGGAGGTTTCCCCCTCAAAGTGGACTGTACTTATTGAATTTTTATCACATTTAAGGCATTGGATCATAACAATCATATATGATTTGCTACATTAGTTAATCTCATGGAAATCCACAACGTCCTTGGTATGGTGAATTTCTTGAAAGTTTTTTTCTATGGTCTTCTGACAGTGCATACATCCTCAACCAATTCATAACTTCTCATAAATAGCTACATCATTAATGACACAAACTATTTGTTCAAAATATGGTGATTATACTACATTGAAAGGGATGCCACATGCAAAAAAAAATAGTTTGCAATTACAATATCGACTCCCTCCTTTCTCTTCACATCAAATATGTCATAAATGTTTCCCATATGAAGTCTCTCATGTGATGAAGATGAAAAACTTATGGAAACTTTTAAAGAAAAATGTTGGCCCCCACAAAGTTTCTCACCTTTAGACTCATCATTGGCACTAAGATAAGGATTTTCTTCCTCGATACTAAACCCTCTGCCCTTTATTGCTCCCTTTGTGCTTTAAGCACCTGTGTTGGATTCTTATAATAAAATTCAACTCCATTTTTGTATTTTTAATGAAATGGGCTCTAACCCTTATATACGATCCTTTCCAATGCGAAGGAAAAAACATGCACTTGGTTTCTATTGCCCCCCATGTACACTTGGCCCCTTTTGTTGATGTTTGGACAACATCGGGAATACATTCTTCCAAATATATATATATATATATATCATATCATATCATATAATATATGACATGATATTTATAATAAAACGTATAAATATACATAATAAATAATATCATATAATATATGACATGATATTTATAATACAACATAGAAATATACATAATAAATAAGTAGTTACTTATTATCCAAGGGACACATCCTTTCATGGATGGTCACCATATGTTCTCTATATAAGTAACTCTCATCATTGTAATAATATATCAATCTATTATAATCATTTTGTCTTATCATTTTCTAATGTACTTGTGTCTCTGTGCATGGTTATTCTTCTTGTGATCTTGGTTATTACTGCTGCTATTGTTCATGGTTTATGCTGCAGTTCATGTAATTTTGTAAAGAAACTGAATGTAATTGAACAACATTAAACTCCAACATGATATCCGGGCAACGTTCTTGAAAGAATACTATTGCACATGTATTGACCTTCTACAACAACTCGTTGCACCTTTCTTGCAATTCGTTGTTTTGCTACAACTACAACTCAGGTTAAGGTTTCTTCACTCTTCCAACAACCATGGTGAACCCTATTTTGGTGGAATATAGGCTTTATGGAACAACCAACTTCAGTTCCTAGAAATCTAGATTTCTCATAACTCTAGAAGAGAGTGACCTAATGAAGTACGTTGAAGAAGTTGTACCAGAATTAGCTGATGATGTAGAAAAATCTCAATGGAGGAGGAATGATGTAAAATCTAGAAAGATCATCATCTATTATGTGAGAGACCATTTAATCCCTCACATCTCCAACTTGAAGACAACTAAGCAGATGTACGATGCCTTGAAGAAGTTGTTTGAGAGCAACAACACCAACAAAGCACTTTCCTTGAGACACTGGCTTCAAAATCTCAAGATGATGAAGTGTGATACAATTTCCACCTTCTTCATGAAGATTTTAAAGATCATAGGTCATTTGGGTGCTATTGGTGAAATAATATATGATAGAGAACTTGTCATGATTACCCTTAATGGTCTTCCAACCCATTGGGAGCCATTCATTCAAAGTATCAGTTGGCGATCCAAATTGCCCAAGTTTGATCATCAATGGGAAGAATGTACTCAAGAGGAGAACACAGTTGCAACTAGAGGCATGCAATGTTCCCATCATGATGACAATCAATCCCTTATTACTCATGCAAGGAAAATAAAAGGAAAAAGAAGAGGTTTCGAAAAAAAATTTAAAGGAAGGAAGTCGTCACCAACTTTTGAACACAAAAAGGACATGTCAAATATTTAGTGCTTCAGATGTGACAAGTATGGCCACTATGTGAAAAATTTTCCTACATTGAAGAAAGGAAAGCAACATCTTTCCACTGATATTTTTGATTTAGAACCACCTCAGAGGAAGTCAAGGAATGCAAGCATGAACGCTGAAGAGATCTTCTTCATTTCAACCCTCTCATATATGGTTCCTACTAGTAATGATTTTTGGTTGATTGACAATGGTGCTTCCAGACATATGACTGGATACAGAGAGAACCTTACATATATAGTATAGAAATAATCTCGTTTGCATGTTGTACTTGGTGATGATGCTAGATATATTGTGAAAGGAGTTGGATCCACTTCCTTACAATTGGATTCTGGCACCCCACTCCATTTGAGTGATGTATTATTTGTACCTGGGATGATAAGGAACCTTGTCTCTATTTCAGCCTTAGAGAACAAAGGCTACAAGGTTGCTTTCTCTGATGGAAAGGTTCTTGCATGGAACAAGAACTCTAGTATGGATTATGCTTGGGTGATTGGTGTTCAAAAGGAAAGATTGTACATATTGACTGTCTCATCAGTTTATGCCTTGATACATGATTCTATCAATGTGAGCGAACTATGACACATGAGACTTGCTCATTTACATTATAGAGCTCTTCCCACTCTGGGGAATATGGTGACATGCCTTCCAAAGATCCATGTTGAACACGATGGAATTTGCAGAGGTTGTTCTCTTTGAAAGAATGCCAAGGCATCCTTTCCGAGCAATGACAACAGATCCAAGGGGATATTAGACTTGGTTCATACAGATTTATGTGGATCCATGAAAATTTTTTCCTTGAGTGGATACCTGTACTATGTGATATTCATTGATGACCACTCTCGAAAGACTTGGATTTACTTGTTGAAGACCAAGGATGGCATCCTTGCCAGATTTCAAGATTACAGAGCATAGGTCAAAAACCTGACCTGAAAGAAGATCAAAGTGTTGAGATCAGATAATGGAGGAGAACACACATCCCAGTATTTCAGTGATTTTTGCATTGAGGCAAGGATCAAGAGGGAGTACATTGTTCCTTACAACCCTCAATAGAATGGGCTCGCAGAGAGGAAGAACAAATCTATTGTTGAGGTAGTCAAGGCGATGATTCATGATCAACATTTACCTATGTTTCTGTGGGTAGAAGCATCCATGACTGCAGTGTATGTTCAAAATAGAAGTCCTCATCAGACTTTAAGGAACATGAATCCCGAGGAGGCCTTTTGATCCAGTATCTTTTCCTCAGGTGGCTTATTAAAGAATTGTTTTAATGAGCATAAACTAAAGTACACCATAAAGAAGGAAAAACTCAAAAGGAAAGAGACATAAACATGCAATATGAACACAAAGAACTTGATAATGGATTTCTTCCCTGGTGGACTATGTCTCCGGGTCCTACTCTCAAATGGGTAGGCACTTTTATTAACTCCACAAAAGTATTGAGCAAAATACATAAGTATACCTCATTCTGGAGTTAAGATATAGAATATTTTCTCAGCTAAGAAAATAAACATCACCAATGCGTTTGTGGCGTCGAATTACCTAAAAATGACTATCTCCACGACTCGATCTGAGTTTGGCACTTTCAGGCCCAAGAGACACCCCTACCTCGGTTTTTGTGTCTGCCTCTACAAATGAATGTTTGGGAAAAATATTGAAATGCGTGCCCTGTCTCGAAATCTGTGCCAAAATCTGTATGGGCCCACCCTTGGTTCTCCTCCCTGTACATTGGCAAAGCCCCGTTTAAATAATATTTTGTGGGTGGTTAGGAATACATAAAGTGGTTAGTGTGCCGGTTAGTGGGGCTATTTTAAGGTTGTAGGTTGGCGGAGGTCCCAGGATCGAATCAAGCAGACTCCCCTTTTAATACATGGTTACAATAGATTTTTGGCGGGCTTGCCAAGTTTGGCGGGCGGTTACTAAAATGGTGGAGATCCTGCTAAACTGGTGGAACAACCGCCAGGTTTGGTGGACTATTATATATATATGTATATATATTTCAAAATTTCGGTCACGGGCCCTCCTTGGGCATTTCGGGGATGCCACGTGGCACTCTCCGATTGGGCCACGTGGCATATATTGATTGACCCACCTGGATGTTGATGTCACCTCCATACAGTACATGTGGCGCCTTCTAGGTGGTGCCACATGGCGTCACCTGGGGGTGAGCCCTGAAAAGGCTATTGGCAGGTGACACATGGCAACCTCTGGTGCTGCCACATGGAACATTGACGTAATGATGATGTAATCATGACACATGTCGCCCTATGTTCTTGCCACATATACTGTACAGATAATGATGTCATTCGTACTGATGCTGACGTTAGCAGTACATATGTTGACTCATCCCTGTCGACTGAGCTAGGTTGACCAAAACTTTGACCACGAATATATTTCGATCCGTAACTCCATTTGACGAGCCATTTGCGTCGTTAGAAATATTGGGACACACTCTTCACAATCATGCCATTTTCATTGAGTTTTGGGAACTTTGAAGTTTTTCCCTTTTTCTGTTTGTTGAAGCCATTCTGAGTGTCATGAGTTGCCTCTGTGAGTTTTGAGTTGTTCTTATACTTCTCTGGATCATGCCTTCCCACTGAGAGATTTTTGAACCACCAAAATCTTTCATCAATCAACAAGTAAGTGAGGGAAGAGTCCCCTCACTTTGTCCTTCTTAATCCACTTTGCCTTGCTTGGATGTGTTCCCTTTAAGCCTACTCGAATATAATCAACATCACCCCTACGTGAAGTCCTTGTCCTTCTGTCCAGGATGATATCTTCTTGTAACTCATCCAAGTACTCAGGTGCAAACTCATCAACTAAAGGTATTGAAACTTCCTCATCCTGATCCATGATTATGGGAGGCTAAAAAAGTTTCAAGTTCTCTACGTTCACAATGGAGTAAATCTGTATATAAGGTGGAAGATCTAAATGAAAAGCATTAGTGCCACTTTTCTCCAAGATAGTGAAGGGTCCATATCAAATGGGCTTGAGTTTCTTTCCTTCACCCTTCAATCATTCCTTGCTGATGTGAAGCCATACCCGGTCTCCAACCTGGAACTAATGATCAACCCTGTTCTTTTCATGCCAAGATTTATACTATTCTTGACTCTTCTCCAATTGTTCCCTGACTGCTTGGTGTATCTATTGAATCCTCTAGATGAACTTGCGGGCTCTGTCCTCTGTTCATTCTTCATTCACATCAACATCTCTACCATACATCAAGTCCAAAGAAACCTTTGGCAGGCACCCAAAACATGTCTCAAAAGGTGAACTCTAAGTGGATGAATGTAAAGCTCAGTTATAAGAATGTTGTACATAGGGTATCTGTCCATCCCATAACTTAGGATGCTTGTTGTAGTAGCCTCAAAGAAAAAGTACCATTGTTCTATTTACCACCTCTGTCTGTCCGTCGGTCTGTGGATGGAAAGTGGTGCTCTACAATTTGGCGTCCATCATTCTCCACAAGCTAGTCCAAAAATCCCCAAGGAATCGAGTATCTCGATCCGAGACAATGGACGTGGGTAACCCAAAGTGAACCCAAACATGTTGAAAGAAGAGATTAGAAGTCTGCTCAGCAATGATCTTCTTTTTACATGGCATCAAGATACACATTGTGCTGAACCTATCCACTACAACATACAAATAATCATGACCCTCTCTGGTCATTGGTAAACCCCTACAAAATCCATGGAAATGCTTTCCCATGGATGGGATGGTACATGAAGTGGTGAGTATAGCCCCAATTTTCTATTAGTGGGCTTACAAGTATAACACATCACACACCCCTTTACATATTTAGTTACAATTTATTTCATTTGAGGCTAGTAACAAAACCTCTGCAAATGAACCATAGTTTTTTCTACCCCAAAATGCCCAGACACAAGAGAAGTGTGAGCTTCTCGTATTACATGGACTATTTCACTGGTAGGAATACATATCTTCCCAAGATGATAGAGTAATTTTCCCTATAGACAATAGTTCTCTACTTGTGCACCTTGGGTTAGCTTCTCATATACTTCTTTAAAATATTCATCGATGGCATATTGCTCTACATAGATATCATGGGATAAAGAAGTATTCTTTAAAATAATAGAAGCAACAATAGGAGGTCTAGAAAGCATATCGACTACCTTGTTACTTGCACCCTTCTTGTACTTGATTACCAAATGAAATTGTTGTAGAAAACCCATCCATCTATAGTGTCGAGATTGCTGCAGTTTGGTCTATGCTTAAATATATTGTAAGGGCTGGTGATCTGTATGTATAATAGTTTCCTTCCCTAACATGTAGTGATTCCATTTCTTTACGCTTTGAACTAATGCATACAACTCTTTATCATATGTAGGATAGTTAACAACAATTTGGTTAAAAGTTTCAAATTGATAACAGATAGGCTTACAATATTGCATCAATACTGCACCCATGGCATATCCACTGACATCTATCTCAATCTCAAAATTCTATTGAATATTCGACAGTGCTAATACTAGTGCGATATTGATCTTATCCTTCAAAGTGTCGAAAGATTTGTGTTGCTTTCCTTCCCACTAAAAAGTGTTCTTCACACTGGTTAAGGCATGCAAAGGAGCTTCTATAAAGGAGAAGTTGGGAATGAATCTCCTCCAATACTGAACTGCACCTAAGAAGATTCGGACTTCGGTTACACTCTTTGGCTCATACCATTTTACAATTACTTCAATTTTGGAAGGATCAATTTTCAATTGTCCTCCTCCTACAATATGACCTAAATATACAAGTGCAGTCTTGCCAAATTCACATTTAGACATTTTCACATACAAATTTTCCCTTTGCAAAGTATCTAATACTTGTTTTACATGCCTTACATGTTTATCCCAAGTCCCGCTAAAAACAAGAATGTCGTCTAAATACACAATCACAAAGTCATCTAGGAAAGGCATAAATACCTCATTCATCACACACATGAAAGTTGTCGGAGCATTACAAAGCCCAAACGACATAACTAACCACTCAAACAATCCATGTTTAGTTTTAAAGGCGGTCTTCCATGCATCTTGTTCTACGACATTGATTTGATGATATCCACTGCACAATTCAAACTTAGTGAAATAAACAACATTCTTCAACTGATCAAGTAAATCATCTATACGAGGAATATGGTATCCATTTTTCACCGTGATTTTGTTTAAGGCCTGGTAATCAACACACATTCACCATGTGCCATATTTCTTTGGCACCATCACGATCGGAGAACCACAAGGAGATGAATTGGGCCTGATGACCCCTTGATCCAATAAGCCCTGTACCTTCTTCTTGATCTTTTTCATCTCCACAACTGACATCCTGTACATGCCCACATTAGGAAGAGGACAATCCTGCTCAAGATGTATCTCATGTTGGATTTCCTTCTTAGGAGGTAATCCATCCGGTTCCTGAAAAGTATCATCATACTTAGAAACAATATCAATTAATTCCTTTTTATGAGATGGATCACACCCTTGGAAAGCGTCGGATGTCCCGACATCTTTCTCTTTGATGACCATGAGTACATATCTCTTATTAGTGGTCACGAGCCTTTTCATTTTCCCTACACTAACAAGTGTTGTATTTACCCTCATGCTGTGAGCTCTAACAATATATTCCACTCCCCCTTTAGTAAGGTGGTATTTGTTCTCATGACAAAAGAAGACTTATTTTCTATCATAAAGATAAGGACTCCCCAACACTATGCCACATATATCAAGTGGTACAACACCCAAATCTACTTCATCAATCAACTTTGAAGCAATAACAAATCTGATCCTACATTGTTTGGTGAAATCAAGTTTTGCTTTATCACATACCCAACCAAGAGGATACGGCTTCAGATGTGGTTTCATTTCAAGACCCATCTTCTTGACAAGTGCTTCAGATATTAAGTTTACTTGGGAACCCAAATCAAATAATGTATCTATCTTAGTATGTTTAGATACAACTCGTATATGAAATAACTCATTCATATTTCGTTCATCAGCATGAGATTCATCATTGGAACTTGAACTAGCATGAAGAGAATATTTACCTTGTACTCCAACCACTGTGATCTTTCCTTCATCTCCTGATTTGGAACCAAGATCTTGCTGCACTGTAGCAACGGTCTTTGTCTTCCCCTTTCCACCGAACTGTTTCAATTTCTTTTCTGGATGCAGTTTCCAACAATGTTCTTCATCGTGACCGCTCTTCTTGCAATGAGTGCAAGATGGTTTTCCTCCTTCTCTCGTTAATGTTGTGGTCTTCTTGTCCTTCCTTTTGAACTTATTGAAAGTATTTTGTGGGAAATTGGAAGGTTTCTTCATGGGATCTTATTGAACATGTTTCATCCTGTTCTCAAGGTAAGTGGCTTGCACACAAACTTCGTCAAGACTAGTGGGGTTAATCAAGAGCAAAGTATGATGAATATAACTGTGAAGTGCACCAATATACTTCATTAAAGTTTCATAAGAATCCAAAGGAATGTTCAATGCAAGAGATTTCTTCCTAAATTCTTCTGTGAAACTTTGTACAGTTTGAACTTTACTTTGCCTTAAAGTTTTCCATTCCATCATCGCTTTATGTAAATATCCTAATGAATAGAACTGCTTCCTTATCTCTGATTAAATTCCAACCATGAGGAAATAAGATTACCACACTTACTCTTGTCCTGAAGCTTGCTCTCCCACCATATGAGAGCGGTGCCTTCCAATCGAAGAGAAACCATTTGCACTTTAACTTCCTCTTCATCAATATGTTGAACACGACAATATACTTCAACCTGTCGGATCTAATTATCTAGTTTTTCAGGATTGGCATCTCCATTAAACATAGGTAAAGAAAACTTTACATCAAGCTTTAATAACGATTTATTAAAAGAGGCTTTATGGCTAGAATGATGAGAATGATGAGAATGCTTAGAGGAAGAAGAACTAGAACTTGAAGACGAATATGGAGTCTCAGGAGGATCTCCTCTAGCCCCTTGGTTTACCGAAGCATCATCATTTTGTGGTGCTTCCTTTTTCTTCCCTTTCTTCTTCATCCTCTTCTCGTAATATCCATACATTCGTTCGACCATTTTTGACATGCGATAAAAGACCATGTGAAAGTTTTTCTCCTATTCATCATGCTTGTCCTCTTTTGCCATGTTTTTCCTTCGGGATGTACGACCAACTTTGGGATTGAAAGTATTAAATTTCCTTCACCCTGCTTATGCTTGGCCCTAGTAAGCATTCATACTCAATAATTCCATTCAAAGACGACTGCTTTGATACCAACATGATTCAGGATCTTTTCGTCTGGTGACTTATTAAAGAATTGTATTAAATGAGAATAAACTAAGGTGCACCATAAAGAAGGAAAAACTCAAAAGGAAAGAGACATAAACATGAAATATGAATACAAAGAACTTGATAACAGAGTTTGTCCCTGGTGGAATACGTCTCTAGGTCCTACTGTCAAATGGGTAGGCGCTTTTATTAACTCCACACAAGAATTGGGAAAAATACATAAGTATACCTCATTCTGGATTTAAGATATAGAAGCTTTGCTCAGATCCAAAAATAAACATCACCTCTATGTTCGTGGCGTCGAATTACCTAAAAATTATTGTCTCCACGCCTCGATCCTATTCTGGCACTTTCAGGCCCAAGAGACATCCCTCCCTTGATTTCCGTGCATACCTATGCAAATGAATGACGGGGAAAAAACTCGAAATGCATTCCCTGTCTTGAAATCTATGCCAAAATCCATATAGGTGCGCCCTTGGTTCTCCTCCTCGTACACTGGCAAAGTGCCCTTTAAATAATATTTTGTGGGCGGTTAGGAATAAATGAAGTGGTTGGTGCGTCGGTTAGTGGGGCTATTTTAAGGCTGTAGGTTGGCGGAGGTACTGAGATCGAATCCTGCAAACTCCCATTTTAATACATGGTTAAAAAATATTTTTGGCGGGCTTGCCAAGTTTGGCAGGCGGTTACTAAAATGGTAGAGATCCTTCTAAACTGGTGGAATAGCTGCCAGGTTTGGCGAACTATTTTTTTTTTTTATATATATTTTTTCAAAATTTCGGTCACAGGCCCTCCTTGGGCATTTCGGGGGTACCACGTGGTGCCCTCTAATTATTGACCCACCTAGCTACTGATGTCACCTCCACGTCACCTTCGTACAGGATACGTGGCGCCTTCTGGGTGGTGCCACCTGGGGTGCCATGTGGCACTTTTCTACTGGTCCACATGGAGCCCTAAAAATCCTATTGGAGGGTGACACGTGGCAGCCTCTGGTGCTTCCACATGGCATGATGATGTCATCATGACACATTTCTCCCTCTGCACTTGCCACGTATACTGTACGGATGATGACATCATTCGTACTGATGCTGACGTCAGTAGTACGGATGCTGACTCATCCCTACAGACTGGGCTAGGTTGACCAAAAAATTGACTGCAAATATCTTTCTATCCGTAACTCCGTTTGACGAGCCATTTGCGTCGTTAGAAATATTGCGACGCACTCTTCGTGATCATGCCATTTTCACTGAGTTTTTGGAACTTCTGAGTGTCCTAAGTTTCCTCTGTGAGTTATGAATTGTTCTTAGCCTTCTCTGGATCCTTTTTGGATCATCTTCACAAGAGTGAATCCTAAGGTTGGACACTTCATGATATTTGGGTGTCCAGTATACATTCATATACCTAAGGAGAAAAGGAACAAGATAGACCCATCGGGTAGAAAGGGTACATTTTTGGGGTACAATGAGTCTTCGAAGGCATACCAGATCTACATCCCTGGTTAGAGACAGATTGAGGTGAACATAGATGTTACCTTTGAGGAGGAGGTAGAATTCAAGAGATCTAGAGGATCTCACATGGAAATTGATAGTGAGAAACAGGAAGAGATGGTGGATTCACCCCCTCACCCTCCAGTAATTCAGAGGGAGACAATTGAGCCTATTGATCCCATTGATCCTGTATCTCGAGTTGATGTTCCCAAAGATATTGTAGTAGGTTAGAAGAGACCTACATGGGCTCGTCAGACTCTGCAGGAGGCAGAAGGACATGCAACTCCTTGTGGTACCTTATGAGAGAGAAAGAGACCTCAAAGATATTAGTGCTATACCACAACTATGAGCCACATCATTGATTATGAACCTTCATGTTATGAGGAGGCATCCAATCAACCAGTTTGGAGAGATACCATGATGGAGGAGTATCAGTCCATCATGAATAATGATGTATGTGATATTGTTCCAAGACCTGAAAGAAAGTCTGTAGGGAATTCCAAGTGGATCTATAAGATCAAACATACAACTGATGGGAGAATCGAGAAGCACAAAGCAAGATTTGTTGCTATAGGATTCTCTCAAGTGGAGGGAATATATTATGAGGAGACAATTGCTCCTGTTGCTTGATACACTTCTATCTAGATGATTACTTCCCTTGAAAAATCCATGGGTTGGAGACTACATCAGATGGATGTGAAGACAACCTTTCTCAATGGAGAAATTGAGGAAGAAGTATACATTGAGAGGCCAGATGGTTTCATCATACATGAGAAGGAGTCTCATGTGTGCAAGTTGAAGAAGGCCCTGTATGGACTCGAGCATGCACCTCGAACTTGGTATGTGAGGATTGATGGACATCTGATGAGTATGGGCTTCACCAAAAGTGTTATTGATCCCAACTTGTACTACAATACTGTTAATGGTGAGTCCCTGATTTTGGTCCTCTACATTGATGATTTATTCCTCATCGGTACAAGGAGCCTTATTGCTGAATACAAGTATAGGTTGGCCTCTGAGTTTGAGATGAAGAACCTTGGTATGATGCACTACTTCTTGGGGCTAGAGGTGTGGCATAGAAAGGATGATATCTTCCTAAGTAAGGGGAAGTACACAGTTGAGATATTGAAAATTTTTGGGATGTTGAACTGTAATCCCATGGCTATACCAATGGTGATGAATTTGAAGAAACTAAGTGTGTCTTCTTTCGATTCTAATGATATTGATTCGACCCTGTACATATAACTGATTGGATAATTGATGTATCTGGTTAACACCAGACCAGATATTTGCTATGCAGTGAGTGCACTTAGCCAATTTATGAGTGAACCGAGACAGAGACACTGGATTGTTGCGAAGCATGTGTTGAGATACTTTTGAGGAACAATTGGACATGGTATGAGATATACTTCCAGTATTGACATGAGATTGTAGGGATATACTGACTTTGATTGGGTAGGGAGCGTAGTGGACATGAAGAGCAACTCCGAGTGTTGCTTCACTTTGGGATCTGCCATGGTTTCCTGGTGTAGCAGGAAATAGACTTATGTGGCCTTGAGCACTGCAGAAGTAGAGTACATTGCATTGAGTGTGGTAGTTCATGAAGCAATGTGGCTTCACAAGATCCTTGAAGATTTATTTGGACATGTGCTAGATTCCACTATTATTCATTGTGATAATCAGAGCCATGTGAAGCTCTCAAAGAATAGAGTGTTTCATGAAAAATAGAAACACATTTAGATCAAGTACCATTACATCCGAGACATGGTGCAGAGGAAGGTGGTACTGGTGCATTTTAATATCAAAGTTTATGTTGAAACAATTGCTTGGTGTGCAAACAACTGGACATGGATTAGGTATTGATTGTTTAGATTCTTTTGAATTATATTTAGATAGTTGCACCATGCATATCATTTGATAACGCACGCTCTTCTGATTATTAATATTAATGGATTGTCATCTTCCATTAATAATTAAAACTTTTAATTTTTTTACTTCAAATGTTACACGATAACATTTGAAGTAATCTTCTTTATTTCTTCCATCTCTTTAGTTTTTAACCTGAAAAATAGGAACTACAATGCCCTCTTGTATTAGATGGATTGTGTAGTTTTTGTTATTAACATGTTTATTCATTTTACATGACCTTTCCCTTTCTAAACTTTATTTTATTTCTTTTTGCATATGAGCTTTATTGAATATCATTAGATTGAGAGTTAACCCCTCTGGCTTATGGACTCTTCCAAGAAATCCTAAAGTGGGGAGGCTTTATCTAAGCCTCGTAGAGGTGCCTTGACATTGTTCCCTAGCCAGGGGGAATTTTGAGGAACAAAAAGAGGTAGTTAATATTATCTAAAGAGGTATGAGCAATGTATTGGGCATGCTGAGAAGTATTGTATTTGGAGCGTATCTCATTAGGAGGTTTCCCCCTCAAAGAGGAAAGTGAGCATGAGTGGATCCCTTCCTTGAAAGGATCAATTGTATGGTGTTTCCTTACCTTAAGGGTTTTGATAATAAAGTGGAGATTTCTTCTATATTGGTCTGGAATCTATTGTAGTGATTTTTTATTCATATATTTGGTACTTAACATGTGATGTGAGTGGATCAATGATTGCCATAATATTGAGTCAAGAAGGTAATCCTATTGATTTATTTAGTGAGAAGTTAAATGAAACCAAAAAAAAATAATCTTTTTATGATCAATAATTTTAGGCTATAATTCAAGCATTGAGGAAATGGAGACATTGTCTATTACCTAAGAAGTTTGTTTTCTATATGAGTAACCAAGAATATTAGTATATTAATATTTAAGGTATGTTGAATAAAAGACATATGAAATGGTCAATTCTTGTAGAGTTACTCATTTGTTTTGAAGCATAGATCAAGGAATTCTAACTAGGTTGTTGATGCATTGAGTAGAAGAGTATTGTTGCTAAGTACACTGTTTATTGAGTTTGTGGGTGCAAATAATGTGAAAGTCCTATATGAGGATGATGCAAATTTAACAGAGGTATGGAAATATTATAAATAAACATGGAGTGTGAACATGACTTTAGATTTGGATTTTAAGGAGGATTCTTATTCAAGAATCATCAATGTTCATACCAAGAGGCTCCATGAGAGAGAGTCTCATCATATAATTACATAGTGTCGATTTGAATGGTCATTTTAGAGATGACAAGACTATAGCTTTGGTTGAAGAAATATACGTTTGGCCATGTATTGACATAGATGTGAGAAGGTTAGTTGAAGGTTGCAGGATATGTTAGCTTGCAAAAGGAAGGAGTCGAAATACAAGTTTGTATACACATTTAGATATACCAAAGAAGCCTTGGGAATATTTAAGCATGGATTTGGTTTTGGGATTATCAAGAACTCAAAGAGGTAATGATTCAATCATGGTAGTTGTGAATAGATTTAAAAAAAATGCCATGTTTTATTGCATGGATGAAGAGAAGTGATGTTATGCATGTTGTTATTTTATTCTTTAAAAATATAGTTTCATTGCATGGGCTACCCATGAGTATCACTTAATATAGGCATATTATATTACTAGGACATTATTGGAAAATCTTGTGGAAGAGATTGGGATCTAGGTTGTAGTTCAATTCTACATATCACCCTAAAAAACATGGACAAAAATGGATTTTGAACATAAGTCTTGGTAATTTGTTAAGATTTTTGGTAGGATATAAACTAGGGCAGTGGGATATGATCTTGCATAGGATGAATTTACATATAAAAATTTAGTTAATAGATCTACAGGGAAGACACATTTTCAGGTTGTGTATGGAAGATCACCGAAGGGAGTGATAGATTTGGTGAGTTTACCAATACAAAGCATGTGAAAAGTGCAGATGCAAAAGGTATTTGTAGAATAAATGAGAGTTATGTACATGATCTGGTAAGAAAAAAGTTGCAATAGAATAATGAGAAGCACAAAGAGAAGGCATACTAGAAAATGTGAAATAATACATTTGCATAAGGAGAATTAGTTATGCCTCACCTAAGGGAATATTTCTTAGGGAAACTTAAAAAAATGAAGTATAAGAAGATAGGACCATGCAAAATCATCATAAATATTTTTGATAATGCATATAGTTGGATTTCCCTAATGACATGGACATTTCACTAGTGTTTAATGTTGTATATATTTATAAGTATCATGAAGGCCTTAAAGAAATAGAGTAATATAAGAACGGACTATTAGGATATTGGAAAAAAAACAAATTCTATTAAAGAATCCAAAGGAATTTAAGGAGGTTTTGGTAGATAGGTTCAATTAAAGGACAAGGAGTAAGAAATAAAAATAATATCCGATCAATGGAAAGAAAAAAGTTCAGAGGATGCATCACAGGTGATCTAGGTGGATATCAATGGCCACCCACCTTCTCCAACTGGCCCAAAACATGTTTTTGGCAATTTTGGCAATTTACTATTTTTAGCAATTTTTAACTTCCAGGGCCATTTTGAGGCCCTAAAGTTGTAGTTCTCTAATAGATCTTTCCAACGAGCTATTGAGCACCCAAAACAAAGATCGTATGCAAAATTTACGCCCCTGGGAAGTTGACGTATCAACTACCCCCATCAGGGCCCACAAACCTTTTGGATTTTCATCTTCCGGGGTTAGGGTTTTGGATTTTACTTATGTTAAAAAGGCCCTTAGAGCCTCATTGTAATAATCATCTTCTCACGGATGCGAGTAGTCGTCACATCTCTTCTTAGAGATAAACTACCACCATTCTAGCAAGTCTTTCACTTTGTATTTTACAGTCTCTGTATATATATTTCGTTAATAGAAATTGTGTATTGCTGTATATCTGTGACTCTTGTTTTATTTCCGCTATATCTCTGTTATATTGTTGTCTCTCTAGCAATATCTCTGAATATTTCTGTGTTATATCTCCGCTCTCATTTCGTGCCGAAAATAATCTGGATCAGTGGTATCAGAGCAGGCTGCTCTTGATTGTTTTTAGTGCATGTCCCTAACGAGGTCTGAGTATAGCAAGTTGGGTCTCAAGCTTGTCTCTCTTGAGGACAATCTCTCACGCACACCCAAGAAACCCTCAATGGCGGAAGAAAATAAAAACGACGGAGCAGACGATCCTATCAGTCTGTTGCTTGAGCAAGCTCTCACGTGACAGAGGGACAAAATGATGGAGAATTTTTCCCACATGCCGATAGCATTAGGTGCATATTCATCAAGCAACCACTTTGGAGGAACCTTGCCTTTCAAGGTACATGTTAATTTTGATATTCCTGTATTTGAAGGTCAAATAGATGCAGATGCCCTAGATAAATGGTTAAATCTGCTAGAAGGTTATTTCTTTGTTCATAATTTTTCTGACAAGGAAAAGATCACCTTCGCACTCCTTAGGGCTCTCCCCCATGTCAAATATTGGTGGGAAACTTACTGGGAGAAAAGTTCCACAGAGGAGTCTGGAATATATGGGGCCAAGCCCACTTAGGATTTTTTTGTGGATGCGGTAAAGGAACAATATTACCCTGTTAGCAACTATGAGGACCAGTACATGAGATGGACCACACTGCGGCAAGAGAAGGGCCAAGCAGTTCTGGAGTTCACCAATACTTTCCATACCTTGCGCACCAAGCTGGGTATCAAAGACTCTGAACGACATTTGGTTCTGAAATACCGTGGGGCTCTACATAGATACATCCAAACTGAAATTGTATTTTCTGAACGTCTCATCACTCAGTGCTGCTTATCAATATGCTGTTGAAATCGAGCATAAATTTAAGCACCAGAACAAACGAGAGTTCGAGTCTGCAAATCTGCAATAATCAAAGTATGAAAAAGAAAACCCTAACAAATAGTCTCTCAAAAATCAGTCCAAGCCATAGGAAAATAAGGGTCACGGGAAGACAAAGGACACTGGAAAATGGTGCGATTTCCACAAAATCCCCTGGCACAACACCGATGCATGTCGCTCAAAATAGTCATTGGTGGCCGAGATCAAAGACAAGGAGCCGAACCCTGAATCAGAATCTGATTCTGAAAATACTGGTAAAGGACAGATCATTGACACAAACCCCACTGCTATTGTCGCGACCGCAACAATTCAACCAGAAGAACCAACATATCCTGAAGAGGGGGAGCACCTTTTTCATTCACAGATGTGGGTGAAGGGGACCCCACTGTATTTTATTGTTGATAACGGAAGCCGGAAAAACCTCATCTCAGCAGAGGTCGTCAAACAGTTGGGATTATCGACAACACCACACCCGCAAACATACAACATCGGGTGGCTTAGGTAAGGACGAGATCTTTGTGTCAGCCAACAATGTCGATTGTCATACGACATCCAACCCTTCAAGGATGAGGTATTATGTGATGTTTCCCCACTGGATGTTTGTGATGTTCTCTTGGGCCATCCATATATGTGGAAACACCATGCTATCTATGAGTCTCGACCCTGTAGTGTCATTGTTACTATGGGGGGTCATCTCTACAGGATACCAGAGGTAGTTCCAATTACTTCCCCACCGAAACAGTGTCGCAAGGTAGTATCTCATACTACAAAATTTAGCTTCTTCCCAATCTGTTCAAAAGGTGAACAGAAGGATACTGCAACCACCACAGCTTCGGCCCAAGCACCTTCTATCCAACGGAAGTAGGTCGACAAGGTTGCAACAAAGCACAAAGATTCCTTCTACACACAGTCATCTAAAATATCCAGACTGGTTAAAAAGGTCCAAACCTTCCAGCCAAAGGTTCATGATAGCCTTCAACAAGCTAAGCAACGCCACTTCTCCAACAAGGCAAACAGATCACCAAGATTCAGATTCAACAATCGCTTTCCCCTCTCCCTCGGGAACTCAACGCAATGGAGACCATTGCTTCCTAAGGAGGGAGGATTAATCCAGGTGGATATCAGTGGCCACCTACCTTCTCCAACTGGCCCAAAACATATTTTTGGCAATTTTGGTAATTTACTATTTTTAGCAGTTTTTAACTTCCGGGGCCATTTTGAGGCCCTAAACGATGTTTTTTGAGAAAACGGGGATCAACATGGATCATAGATCAATGTTTCTCACCCAAAAGTTGTAGTTCTCGGATAGATCTTTCCAACGAGCTATCGAGCACCTGAAACAAAGATCGTATGCAAAAGTTATGCCCCTGGGAAGTTGACGTATCAACTACTCCCATCAGGGCCCACAAAATCTTTTGGCTTTTCATCTTCTGGGGTTAGGGTTTTGGATTTTACTTATGTTAAAAAGGCCCTCAGAGCCTCATTGTAATAATCATCTTCTCACGGATGCGAGTAGCTGTCACATCTCTTCTCAGAGATAAGATACCACCATTCTAGTGAGTCTTTCACTCTATATTTTACAATCTCTGTACATTTATTTCGTTAATAGCAATCATGTATCACTGTATATCTGTGACTCTTGTTTTATTTCCGCTATATCTATGTTATATTTTTGTCTCTCTAGCAATATCTCTGAATATTTCTGTGTTATATCTCCACTCTCATTTCGTGCCGAAAATAATCTGGATCAACAGGTCTTTGAAGAAGAACTTGGTCAAATTAGACAACTAGATTAATTTGGTAAATTTTTAATCCATCCCTCATGAGCAGGAGCTCATGAAAATTTTCAACCAGGGAGGTTTGATGCAAGAGCATCCCTGTCTAAGTAAGTTATCTTGGATGTAGTTGAATTCATAGGTTTGGAATTGCTATATGGTTCCAAATATGGAGGGCCATAGGAAGACTATGTTGCAGTATTTCACGTGCCTTGGAGCCTTAATTTATAAATGGAGAGAATTTAATGAGAATTTTTTTCTTGAAATTCTAATAATTTATAATGTGGTAAATTTTTTCTTTCTTTTAGTGAATTTTTATAGCCCTTCGAATATGAAGTGTTGAATTTGAGTAGATTGGTAGTTGGAAGGCCACGTGCCAAATATCACAAGCTTAAATATTACGTTTGTAAATGAGCAAAGGCCATTTGGGCTCTCATGGAATGACCTTCTATAGTTAGGTCTATGTAGAATCTAGATGCTGTGATGACTTTGTGAATGTAATAAATATGAGAGTTAATTCATTGCCATTGGATAAAGACACCAAAATTATGTCAAAATTATGTTTTGATGAGCTATGCATGTGTTTTTTTTTGTTGTGTTGATTTTTGTTCAAAGCATTGTTTTTTGATTTGGTAAATTTCACCAGGTAAATTTTATTACAGCCGTATGCTACATCATAATTCTTTCCTTCATCCTCAAGGAGAGTGATTTATTCCTTTAAACAAGTGTTTTCCTTCTTTAAGGAAATTTGAAGTTATTTTTTTCCTAACAAGTGGTTTCATTCTTTTAAGGAAATTGCAAGTGTGTTCTTTCCTCAAAGAAGTGTTTTATTTTAATTGTTAAGAAGTTTTATTTCACCTTTTAGAAAAAATTCTCTTTCCATTGAAAATAGGAAAATTCTTGGGATTATCACTATATCCTAAGAGTGCCTCACAACTCATACACACATCTACTAAGATGACCATCTTTGAGGATATACAAGTGAGAATATGTCTACATCTTCTAGAATAATACTCAAGTTAAGTAAATGTCTTCTCAATATACTATAGACATATAGACATTCCAATTTTTTATACATTAAATCTTCATCTAACTATTAATTAAAAAACTATGTACATAGGAGCATTCATGATTCATGTCCCTAAATTTCTTTGGCAAGATGGTTGCAACTCATGATGAAAAACAAATGGAGCCTTTGTTGGCCAAATAGATAGTTTTGTTGGATTACCATGCCCAAGTGAGGGTGGGGTAGATGTACCAACCACTATGCATTTTTTTCCCCTTACAATGTGCCAAAGAAAAATTTTCTAAACAAAAAACTTTAATAGTGTGACAACTTAAAAAAGTTGTAAGAGTAGGTCAAATTTGCAAATTGAAACATCATGGGATGGTTATTGGAACACCCCTCTTGGTGATGCATATGTACACATGTTGGAGTTGACAAATCACTATTTTGATGCATGGGTATGTTTATCTCCTGCTAAAGCAAAGTTCAGGGCTTGTGTTCTGAAACTCCTTTGCAAGCAAGTTGCAACTCAGGACAAAAAAAAGTTGAATCCTGCACTGTCCAACTAGAAAATTTGGTTGGATTTGCGACACCCAATTTATGCTATCTATACCAACCACTTCAGATTTATTTTCCTCGAGAACATGAAAAATGATTTTTTTTAAACACAACATTTCAACAACGTTACAACTTGCAAAATTTGCAAGAGTAGGTCAAATTCACAAATCAAAGCCCCATGGTTTGGTGGTAAGTGTGGCCATATGGATGATGCATAAGTACATGTTCCAACGTTGATATATCTCTATTTTGATGTATGACATGTTTTTCAATCCCTAGATCAATTGAGATTCGTGTACCTGAAATTCTCTAGCAAGAAAGCTGCAACTTGTGATAAAAATAAATGGACCCTCTATTGGCTAAATGTATAGTTTCATTAGATTTTCT